>OY755251.1:7490431-7674197 GCA_963576725.1 Azorinus chamasolen | reverse complement strand
GCTGTGTCCTGATATATACTTTAGTAAAGTGTTTAAAGCTAGTTTACTCTAATTGGATGTAGTTGTCAGCTAATGGTGTTTTCGGTGGCAGAAGTGGGATTGGAAGTTATTGACGTCAGTGATAGGGAAACCTTTAACTATTGTGAATAACTGGGAGAAAATAACTTTGGCACAGTTTTCCAGCTATACAGGTAAAAAATAAGTTTTGATTGTTCACATTCCTGACTTAGTTTGTAATAGTTACAAGATTGAATGAGATTCAGAATCCTGAGTGTCTGAAAGAGAGAGACTCAGAAAGACAGGTGGACAAAGACAGTCTTCCAATCAGTACCTCTCTCTGTGTCTGACTGACGTTCTATAATTGTATCTATTTCTCCATCTCTTTCCCTCATTCTCCTGCATCTCTATTCCCACCATATCTCTTATTTTTGTGTCCTTCTCTTGATCACATTACTCTCTCTCTCTCTCTCTCTCTTCTCTCTCTCTCTCTCTCTCTCTCTCTCTCTCTCTGTCTTTTTGTCTCTGTCTGTCTCTCTCTTCCAATTTCTAACTCCTTTCCCAGAGCCCCCCCCCCCAAAAAAAAAACAAAACAACAACAACAAAAATACAACAACAACAAAAAACCCAACACAAACACCTCAATGCTCATGTCTCTCTCTATCTCTTCTTTCTGGTCCATCTCTCTTGCGCTTCCTCTCTCTCTTTGTCTATGTCTGTCTTCTCTCTCTCCCTCTCTTTCTCTTTTCTTTTCTCCCTCTCTCCTCTCTCACACCGTCCTTTACAAAGGGATCGGCTTTACAAAGACTTCACATAACTCTTCAAATATATATTTACATTTTGTGTGGTGATGGTATTAGAACTGACTATGACAGATATAAGTGGTAAACTTCCAGCATATAAAATGATTATACACAGGAGGAGTTTGATATAAAAAAAAACCTCAAAGGAACATTGCTACACATTTAAATTAAGAAAAAACAAATAACAGAGAAATTAACATTTGATATAATTCATTTGACAAGTTTAATGTCATATATGGCTTTTGATTGGCAGGACATTTAACAAGATGAGAGAGGAGGGGTCCAATTTTTGTGTCTTAATTGAAATTTTATGTTTATTTCTTTGGCATAAATCTGGTGTTAATGGTTGCTTTATGGGAAGTGCCACAGTGATGAGTCTTGCAAGAAATTTATAGCTGAGAGTCAGCTAGTTGTAGTACTTGTAAACTTTGTTTCAAAACCATGGCATCATATAACAAAGGGAGAAAGATGAAAGGTAAGTTTCATGAGTATTTGATTCTTGCAGCACAATATGGCAAAGGCATACTATCATGTGCGAATGCGACTATTATTCATTATGTTTTATTCATGAAAGAAATGATGACATCATGAATATTAATTAGATTCAGTTTTACAATGGCTTATCAGCACATGAATTATTTTCCATAGCTGAAACTGGAGTATTAGATTTATATTGTTCTATAAGCAAACAGAGCTGACCCTGATCAGATGACTCCTATAGGAGCCATCTTATCTTGGTGTACTCTGTTTGCAAAGGCATAGAAAGGTGTATTTATGGAGTAAATGGGTAAGAAATATAGTATGTTTAACCCATTACTCTATAGAGACAATTTTTGACACCTTTGAAATAGTAGACCCAGATCAGACAGTTCCTATATGCACCGTCTGATCAGGGTCTGCTCTGTTTGCTTATGTAATTGTAATAGATGAGACTACAGTTTCTACAGTACCAGATCATCCTGTCATTGTGTACTCCGCACAATGAAGCTGCTTGGATATATAGTGTTTGACTCATTCGTCTGTCAGTCCATCCATCCATCCATCCCTCAGTCAGTCTGTCTGTGTATCATAATACATTCTTGCACATCTAGCACTTTGATTTCTTGACCAATTTATCTCAAATTTGCTTTAAGAATTGTCAGGAATAAAAGATTTTCAGAGGAATCTGTCATGGGGAACCACTTTTTTTCTCCAACAATGTTGCAATGTGGGGTATGTTAGCTTGCTCACTAGAGTTCTTTAATTTCTTACATGAATATTCAACAGGGAAAGGGTTAAACTCTTTACATGATAAGTAATTATCTTTTTAAAAAATATTGTTTGCTTTTATTCTCAAAGTTATTTTTCTTCCATTTTTCTGCAAAGAAGCCATCAGAGTGACAAACAGTTTTGATGGGATACAGACTTACCAGGCTGGATTCAAACTGATGGCTTAGGTTGTCACAAACTTCATGCCAGCTGGGAGAGATTTACTAAATGAAATGTCAAGTCTATGATACAGTAATTGGTATGCATCCGGTACTGCAGTTTGCAAAGCAATAAAATATCTTTTTTCATGCATAATAAATAACAATAACATCATTCAGTTTTAATGTCAGTTTTTAACAATTTAACCCTTAAATGCTTTTTCACGTCATTGCGGACAGATTAGACCCAGATCAGATGGCTCCTACAGGGTCTGCTCTGTTTGTTTATGAAATTATTACAGATCTGACTCTACAGTTTATACCAAACATTTAGTTGAGTCTGAGATCGTTCTCAAGCTTTTGATTGGTCAGATTTGAGCCTTTGGCTCAAATCTGACCAATCAAAAGCTTGAGAACTCAAATCTGACCAATCAAAAGCCTGAGAACGAAACTCAGACTCAACTAAAAGCTTTATAAGCATGGACCATGATGTCATTATTTCTTCCATGAATATTCAACAGGGCAAGGGTTAAATGCAGGAAATAGTATAATGTTCTGATGATTTAGATTTATTTTTTTAACGAAAATTTATCAACTCATTTGTTGCCAAGTATTATTATGTCATCCGCAAATTTTCATACAATCTTCATAGCTTAATTTTTTTCCATTTTTCTTCAAGGAACATAATAATAGCATCATACGGTTTGGATCCTGATGAGAGGCTGAGTTATGAGGCATCTCATTTAGATCCTACCGGTTTGCATAGGTAATCACAGATCTGTCATTTGTAATGTCTATAAATATTTCTAGAAATCTGTAAATGTAGTTTTAACAAAATTGTTGTTTGTGTAATGGAAAATAGAAGGATGTGGTAATAACATCACCAGTGTTTTAGACAAAATTCATATGCATTTCAAGTCTATATATGTGTCTGTGATATCAGGGCTTTCCCCAGGATTTTGAGAAGGCATGTTGGGACCAAGGGGGTGGGTGCGGGAGGGGTCTCCCCTTCCGCGAAGCGGTGATTTTTTTTCACATTTTGAATAGCAAATGGTGTGATTTTAGCCTATCTTGGGGTAAAATTTTTTACAGGTTTTATTGACTCTATCATCTAACAAGTAAACTTCTTTGGCCTCCGTTGGTGCTTGACACACAGGTCACATGTCATCCCTTTTCCTGAAAATAAAGGGACCCATACGGCATAGAATTACAATCAAGAAGGGAGTTCCTCTGAACACATGTGTCACCTGCTGTAAGCAAGCTTTTATTTAATTGAAAAAAGGGGGAATAACTCTTACAGTATTGATCAAAGGGTTGTGAACCTGTTGCATGATACTTCCATTCATCAAGCTCCTTCCATAAATGAAATTTCATATCAAAAGGGTCAGTATAACTGACGCTATTTGCTGCAGAAGAAAATGTGGAAAAGTGTTTATTTGACCCTTCAAAGCACTGAAAATAAACAATTTATGAATTTCCTGTTGGTGTTGTTAGTTTTGTTTTGTCTACAAGCTTTACTGCAGAATGAATAAAACCAACTATCCCTGGTTCTTGTGTGTCTTTTGGTGTTTTCTATGTTCATTTCGTGTGTGTGTGTGTGTGTGTGTGTGCGTTTGGGTGTGTGGTTGTGTTTGTCATGCTGTCTATCGGTGTTTTGGTGGTGGTTGCATCTTGCATGTGGCTTTGCCTGCTTGACTTTACTACTTTTCCATATACAAAATTCACTAAGCAAACATAGTCGATCCCGATAAGATAGCTCCTACTTGAGGTGTCTCATCGGGTTCTACTATGTGTGCAAAGGCTCTTAAGTTGATGAACACAATCTTCTTCAGTCCTGTGTAACATGCGAGAGGTCTGACCGTGCTGGCAGGAATTCTCTAAATATGTAGAATTTAGGGACAATTGGAAATCTGGCGATTAGGCGATTTCACAAAAAAAGAATCTTAAATGTAAACTATCATTGATTTGGGTTCCACAATCTCAAAACTTTGTCGCTTAGTACAAAGCAAACTCACGAAAGAATTCGAAACTGACCAAGTCACGTTTGTATCCTTCACTGTTCTGTCTTGTCAGAACGGGGTCACAAATTCATTTTCATTTCTTGTATATCGCTATTTATTTAAGGCTGGACTGTTTCAGGTGCTATAAAATAAGTAAAATAAATTCAAATCTTTTGTTTAAGCATGTTAAGTTAATGTTTTTTGCAGACGTAAATAGTGCGCGTCAGAAGCTGAATTTATTATGATAATTAGGTCCGAATAAAACATAGACGAATACATGATACCGGCGCCGCATCAATTCAGTGATATTTCCATATATCTAGTATGGTCAGAGCCGGCCGCTTTTTAGACATATTCTAAATTAGCAGATCGTTGTGACGGACTCTATCTGAGTCGCATCTTAGATGTAAGTGAAAGTTTTAAAAATGTCAGACGATTCATTCACCCATGGAAAGTCTGCTTTCCATTTCTCAATGTCGGATAAACCCTATCAAACTTCAGCAATTGTTACTAATTGGCAACTGCAATCCTCGAATATGCAGTACACATGATTGCAATCAAAACATCGAGCCGACAAGCGATGTCTGCTTTTCACCCATTCCGAAGCGTGTATCACAGTGCGCGTTCCGATTGGTCAATACTGGAGGTTGAGCCCTACTGACACAGTAGGGCTCAACACAGTAGCAAGCTGTCAATTATACGCGCGAGTTGTTATGGGTTTTATGGCATCTCGCACAGTAGGAATTGAAAATACACGGGTCAGCAAGGAATGTCGCCACTGAAATATCGCATGACGGGAACTTTAAAGGCATGTCGCGGAAGGGGGTCTTTGATTGAAGGCATGTCGGGCCCGACATGCATTAACACGCTGGGGAAAGCCCTGGATATAGCAATGGTATTTCATTCTAGACCAAAACATTACGAGTAGCAATGTACACTGCTATTATTGTTCCACAAATGGGTTTTGTTACTTAAGTTGTGCTGGGAAAGCTTCATAACTTTGTCCAAACAGTATTATTCCAATGGTTATGAGATATCTATGCATTAGTTATAGACAGGTGACCTTAAGAGAAATGCAGCAAGTTGCAAATTTTGTGTTACCCTTTCCTTCATGTAACATCTTTTCATGCATTTGCAAGCAGAGTAGACCTAGATCAGATGGCTCCTGCTGGAGCCATCTTAGCGCACTACATCAGGTAAAATTATATGGATCTGGTCTACATTTATTGTCTAAACCAACAATTCCCTTTTAAATCAAAGTGTTGCAGACGCTGCAGTATTCTTTGCATTAAGGAGCAATGTTTTGAAAATAAAATTTCTGATATTTGCTATAAAATAGTGGGTCTAGAAGGGAAAGGATTAGATCTAACACTCTTTCAAGTGAGTGATTCAGTTGCAGCTGACATTCCGGCCGTTTCCCCCGCTATGCTTATCAAATTGACCACTCGGAGTTGCTTTCAAAGATGTAATTACCTAATCGCTTGCATATGGTCATCTGACGCGCACTTCTTTGTTCATTGAGTATCCTCTGGTAGAATAATTTCATTCATATTAGGGTCTCGTGATTTCGCCTTGAGCCTAATATTTGTATATTCATGCGCGCACTCCTTACTCATGACTATATTATGTAGACTTTCTTACACATACTAAACCAAAGCTATAACTTGTACTATAGACTGCCATGCGGAATGGCGGTTGTCAGGTCAGCTAGAGTAGCGTATGGCCGACGCAAGAATACACCTATATCTTTGTATTCTTTTGCTTACACAAAGAATACGAAAATGTTTCCCTTTAAAATTAAGTAAACCCTTTACTCCATGAACATTCGTGTAAGAAATAATGACTTCATGAATATCAATTAGATTATTGTATCACAAGTAAACAGAGCAGACACTGATCAGACAGCTCCTATCGGTCTACTCTATTTGCAAAGTCATAGAAAGGTGTACTTATGGAGTAAAGGGTTAATGCATATTCATCAAGTGATTAAATCATGCATAAATGTTCATTAGGGAAAGGGCATGTATAACTGCAAAGAATTAAGCATTCCCTTAACCCATTCCCTCATAGACTATTTTTAGAACTAATCTCTTTGAATAAATCTACCGAAAGGGAGCATTTACTAGCAGCAAGGAAAAGTTTAGAATTGTGTAGTATTGAAACCATTGTGATAAATAGAGAATTTGTTCTATAGGAAAATAGAGGACCAAATGCTCTATTTATAACAATGGTTTCAAAAGGTGACTCTTACAGAGGTGTCTATATGAGGGAATGGGTTAAAAGGTTTAACCCTATTGGAGCTTATCTCAAACAGGCTCTCATCCATTTGCAAAGTTGTGAAAAGGCATTTTCATGAGGGAAAGTATTAACTATAGAGGCAATGCTATATGAAATGCTTAATCCTTTCCTCAATAAATATGCCTTTCTACACCTTTACAGAGTAGATACTGGAGCCATCTGATCAGGGTCTGCTCTGTTTACTTATGATATGATATAGATATGATTCTGTTTTTTCTTCAAAAGCTAAAACTTCCTGTCTATGTACTATTGTAACTAATATCTACAGGTAGTTAACATTTATAATGCCTTCATTTCTTACATGAATATTCATGGAATAAAGGTTTAAATTTTGAATGACTGACAAACGCCTAATCAAAGGAGACATTTTAAAACAAGACCCAGATGATACACCCATCACAATGACATCAGGCTCCAAACAGTTTGATGGAGCATGCTTTCTCTAGTTACTGGTTGTTTTAACCCTTTCCCTCATGTAAACGTGTTTTCACACATTTGCAAACAGAGTAGACCCAGATCAGACGGCTCCTAGAGGAGCCGTCTGATCAGGGTCTGCTCTGTTTGCTGATGGAATTTGATAAATATGTTTCTTTACTTTCTAAAATGGCTACAATGTTCTACCTTCCATAAATTTATTATAACTATTTTGTCCATGAATATTCAATAGGTATCGAAATTTGGAATAAACATAGAACAGGTAAAGGGTTAAAAGATCAAATGTCAATGAACTCCCATGATATTCTTGCTTTCTCTTCACGTTTTTTCTGACCTACCTGTACATGTTTTCTGACCTACCTGTACATGTTTTCTGACCTACCTGTACATGTTTTTCTGACCTACCTGTACATGTTCTAGGAATCCGATAAATCAGTGCAAGCATTTTTTGCATCCCCATAAATGTCATGCATCCAAAGTCAGAGCAACTTTGCCTGCCCTTCAGAAACTAGTAACAGACACAGAGGTCCAGATAAGATGTGTGAATTCAAACATTTTCAAGAATAGCTCCTTTATTTCTCCACCAAACCCTATACTAAGACCACTCTTTAGAATCATCTCAAAGAGATTATTCTAAAGAGTGGTCACAGTATAGGGTTTGTTGGAGAAAAGACAATTTTAGTACTGGAGTATGCACGTTTATCTGTAGTTCTGAGAATAGGTTTCCAAAGAATACATACGGTACCTTCACCGAACATGGATTCCAAAGATCTCCATGAAAACATGGATTCCAAAAGTATTGTAGCTCCACCAAACAAGATTTATTATGTGATGTCTTACCAGGTTATAGTGCCATCTCCATTCTTTGTGCCATTCATTATTAGGGGAATAACCAGTAAATTATTAACATAATGTCTTTGTGGTTAATCTTTCTCCCTCCAAGTGCCACTTGACTGATATTTTGCAAACAGCTTAGATCAGTAACTTGGGTATCTCATCAGGATCCAACCTCTTTGACACTCGCTCAATTGTCACTTATAAGCTTGATCATATCGGAAGTACATTTAGTCAAAATTGCACCAGATTCTATTTTGAGGAGGTATTATTTTTTATCACATTTTGGTGAGGGTTATATATATTGTATTGCTCACATGTTTATAATTATGATATATTATGTTTTATTGACTGATATGACATGCCTCTGAAAGTTATGGTGTCATTCTTACATACCTCTGATTATATATTGTTATAAATTATTCCTCTATTAACACTGTATTTCTATTAACCCTTTACTCCATAGCTATGCTTTTGCAAATAGACCCACATCAGATAGCTCCAATAAAGGGTTAAACGCATAACCTAGCTGTATTGTCATTTTCTACAGACAGTTATAATCTAGGTGTCAAACAGTTTGGATCCTTTTGAGACACTGGATTATTCAGCGTATCATCTGGGTGTCAAACAGTTTGGATCCTTTTGAGACACTGGATTATTCAGCGTATCATCTGGGTGTCAAACAGTTTGGATCCTTTTGAGACACTGAATTATTCAGCGTATCATCTGGGTTCAAACAGTTTGCAAACGTACATTGTGCTACTCTTCAATCCATATATACACATTTAAATGACTTTGCAAACAGAATAGATCCTGATCAGATTAAAGATGGCTCCTGTAGGAGCTATCTGATCAGGATCTCCTGAGACTGTTTGCTTATGGAATTACATTATGTATATAGATCTGATTCAACAGCTTCTGTCATGATCAAACTTTCTGGTGTTCATGTACGAATAAAAAAAAAAGGTCTAATTCATATTCATGATGTCATCATTTCTTGCATGAATATTCATGGAGGAAAAGGTTACAGCTTAAAGGCTATATGTAATCAGACAGAATACTCAACCAAGCTATTTAACCCTTTACTTATGTAAGAAATAATGGCATCATGAATATTAATTAGATTAATATTTAAAATGACATATTAACACAAAAATGTTTTTGTGAAAGTAGAAAATAATAACAGAATCAGATCTATATTATTCCATAAGCAAACAGAGCAGACCCTGATCAGATAGCTCCTATAGCCCTTTCCCTCATATAAACGTGTTTTCACGCATTTGCAAACAGAGTAGACCCAGATCAGACGGCTCCTAGAGGAGCCGTCTGATCAGGGTCTGCTCTGTTTGCTAATAGAATTTGATAGATCTGTTTCTTTGCTTTCTAAAATGTCTTCAATGTTACACCTTCCATATTTCTTTATAACTATTTTCTTACTGAACATTCAATAGGTATTGAAATTTGTAATAAACATAGAACAGGGAAAGGGTTAAAAGCCATCTATTCTGGGTCTTCTCTGTTTGCAAATGCGTAGAAAGGCGCATTTATTGAGTAAAGTGTTAACCATGCTCTTTGAGCTGTACATGGAGGGTAAGAGAGATTCCAGTGAGTGCATTCTTCTCCCAGGTGCTAACAATTACACCTGGAGCCACAGACAGCCACCCACTAATGCTAAACCAATTAACAACCTCTAATGCAGCATTGGAATCATCTAGATTTCAGCCCAAGTACAGTTCATTTCATGCACTTGAATAGCTTTTATCTAATAGTTCATTCACCTTTTCCCTAGTGAATAATTATGCAAGAATTGATCACTTCATGAATATTCATCAACTTATTCATTAAGGCATATGAATTAAAAGGTTACAGCCTTTGCAAACAGAGTAGACATAGGTCAGACGGGTCCTGTAGGAACTGCCTGATCAACTTGGGCGGGTCTGCTCTGTTTGCTTATGAAATAATATAAATCTGATTCTACATTTTTGGTCATTGCAAAAATAAAAATTCCTGTACACACGTCGTAATCATTGTAAAAATTAGTCTAATTAATATTCATGACATCTTCTTACATGAATATGCATGTTTAACTAGAGGTGTAACAATAGGTCGACCTATCGAGCTATCACAATAGTTGAGCTTGCAATAGTAATAGTTTGATAGTAATTCTGACTATCGAGAACTATTGCCAATAGTTAACTTAACAATCGATAGTTTCAATAGTTTACTTAAATACAGTGGAAACACTTATCGATCATATGAAAAGAAAACATCCATCTCTAATTTGAGTCTACCCTGTTTGCAAAGATAAGAAAACGTGTTTGTTTAAATGATTAAATGACATGCATAATTATGTATAAATTAATTTCTTTTGCTTTCTATGCTGTTTTTATAATAATAGAAACAAGAAGACTTATCTTAAGTGTTGATCTAGTCATTTTGATTTGCTACCCTTCTCTTATACGTTTAAGAAGAAAACTATCGTGATTGTATTGCAATAGCTTAGAGTCTATTACAATAGTATCATGATAGTGTTTTGACTATTGCAATGCTATCATGATAGTCATTTTGGACTCAATAGTCACCCCTATGTTTAACCCGTTACTCCATAAATACGCCTTTCTACTACTTTGCAAACAGAGTACACCCAGATCAGACGGCTCCTGAGTATATATATAGGAGCTGTCTGATCAGGGTCTGCTCTGTTTGTTTATCGAAATAATATAGGTATGATTCTATACTTTCTTCAATATGGCCGAAAATCCCTGTGTTCATGTGCTATTATAAATATAATCTTAATAAATATTCATTAGGTCATTATTTCGTACACGAATATTCATGGAGTAAAGGGTTAAGCAGTTTATAACCGGATAAGGGTTACAGACTTATCAGGACTTGGCCATCTTTACAGTTAACTGCCACATTAGAAGCTGCTAATTTAAGAACAAAAACTCGTTACACAGCTCATTAGGGAGTGCCTGAAACCAATGAAAAAAGCAGCTGATTGTGCAATTTATTCTGCCACTTGATTGCTGAATATTGTATTTACACTAAACATTGACGGGACAGTCCCATTCTTCCCTCAATCTCTGGCTGGTTTGTAAAGCTGAATAAGTCAGTTAGACACACTTATGGCAGTATTAACCCTTTACCTAATGAATATTCATGACAGAAATAATGATACCATGAATATTTATTAGATGATTCTTTGTAATGAAATATCAACACAGTATGTTTTGGTCATCATTGGCAGAGACTGTAGAATCATACCTATATAAGTATGTAAGCACACAGAGCACACAGAGCACACAGAGCAGACCCTACTGGTCAGCTCATCCAGGAGTCGTCTGATCTAGGTTTACTCTGTTTGCAAAGGCATCAGATGGCATCTCTGGAAAGGGTATTCTCTGTTACAGGTCTGTCAGAACTGGTAGCCATTCAAAAATTAAGCCTTAGTTCTGAATGGACTCTATTTAATCCTTTCCCTCATATAAATGCCTTTTCATGCATTTGCAAACAGAGTAGATTAAGTAGGTCTGATCAGAGTCTACTTAGACTGTTTGCTTATGACATGATATAGGTATGATTTTACAGTTTTTGTCAAAGCAAATAATTTCCCTGGAAAAGTTTATAAAACTTCAGCTAATAAATATTCATGATGTCATTATTTCTTACATGAACATTGAAAAAGTAAAGGGTTAAACACAGAATTCGAGGGCTTGGTGCAAAACTATTCTAACTCCTTCACAAAGTGAAGGAGTTAGAATAGTTTTGCACCAAGCCCTCGAGATGGACCATTCCACTTTGAATATTCTTCTTTCAGTTTGTTAACATCATCATAGATAACAAACTGCTATTAAAAACCATTTAACGTTAATGTCAAAACATTCTCAGCCTAAAATATAATAATTTATTTTGTATATTCTTCCTTCTCTAACCCTTTAATGCAGGATACATATGCACTGGCATCTGCAAACAGTGTAGACCTAGATCAGAGTTCTCCAAGTGGAGCCCTTTGATCAGAATCTGCACTGTTTGCCATTCAAAGTCCTCCGACTGTCATTCTGAATGCACTCTGTAATTAAACACTGATGGAAGTTCAGCATTGAAAACGTTAACCCTTTCCCATATATAAATACCTTTTCACGCATTTGCAAACAGAGTAGACCTGGATCAGACAGCTCCAGTAAGAGCCATCTAATCAGGATCTGCTCTGTTTTGCTTATGACATGATACAGATCCTTTTCTACAGTTTTTGTCAGAATAAGAAATTCCCTTGAAAAGTTAAAATTATAAAAAATCAGCTAATAAATATTCATGATGTCATTATTTCAAACATCAATATTGAACAGGGAAAGGGTTAAAGCTATTAGGATGCAACATTAACTGTTTGCTCATGAATTTGTGATAACCTTGGCGATCAGTTAGGATCCAGGTGAGACACAGAGTAACTTGGCATCACTTTTTTGTGCAGACTTGCAATTAATGTTTTAACCCTTCGCTTGCTGAATTTTAAAATACATTTCTCATTCTTTACCCATGCCCTGTTGTATAATTACATATATCTTCACTGTGTACACGTATATCGCTGTGCAATCACTGCTGTGGAGTGCACTGGTTGCACAATCAACTTGTAAATAGTGCAGACCCTGATGAGACAGCTCCTGCAGGAGCTGTCTCATCTGGGTCTTCACTATTTACAGGTAGGTATATTGACGCAATTAGCAAGCGAAGGGTTAATCCTTTTCCCATTCTATGTTAATTCCAAATTTCAATACCTACTGAATATTCATCGACAAAATAGTTAAATGAAATAAGGAAGGTGGAACAATGTAGCAAATTTAGAAAGTATAGAAAAAGATCTATCAAATTCCATCAGCAAACAGAGCAGACCCTGCTATCCTATAGGAGCCATCTGATCTGGATCTACTCT
This sequence comes from Azorinus chamasolen, assembly GCA_963576725.1. Classification (NCBI taxonomy): domain Eukaryota; kingdom Metazoa; phylum Mollusca; class Bivalvia; order Cardiida; family Solecurtidae; genus Azorinus; species Azorinus chamasolen. The sequence continues at coordinate 7,661,494 of OY755251.1, read as the reverse complement.
CTTTGCAAAGGCATAGAAAGGTGTATCTATAATGTAAAGGGTTAACTCTTTTCTTGAAAGAGATTCCTTTTATCACTTTTGCAAACTGAGTAGACCCAGATCAGGCTGTTCCTGTTGGAGCTGTGTGATCAGAGTCTGTTTTGTTTGCTTATGAAATACTATTAATCTGATTCTATAATATATATTCTATAATATTGAATCTGTTTCTGTGGTGAACAGAACAATCTTGTCTTCATTTACCATTATAAAAATCCAGGTTATATGTTCATGATTTCATTATGTCTTGCAATGAATGTTCTTGAGTTAAATGTATGTTTGCAAAAACTAATTAAATGGTTTTGCAAGTAAAGCCAGAATTCATGCAATTGGTGGTATCCTTGGGAAGTTATTAGAAGATTTTACCTTCATTGTGTAATAAAACAAATAGTATCTAAACAGAAAATGATAAAACAATAAAAAAAAAAAGGATTCAAAATTATTTAATATACAATGTAATTACTCTAAATATTGGGACATCCCAATCACCTCTCTTCTCCAGTTTCCAAATTCATCACCATTTTGTTAACTTTCAATGAAACTAACGAAGTATTAAATAGTGTAGACCATCATCAAACTGCTTCTGGTCTCAACTATTTGTCTCAGTTTTTCTTCACCCAGTGGTTTAACCCTTTTATCCAGTCACCAGGCTTCTCTAGTGACATAATAAAGGGGGTGCAAATAAACTTAGGTTTATTTAGTTACTTCCGGTAGTGGAAGGTTTATTAGGTTAGTAGATAAGCGTAATGATTCTATAACCATGGAACTATTTTAGTTTTCTGTAAACATTCATAAACATGTTGATGGAATAGATCTAACAGATCTATTTGGTCACCAGAAGAATTATTCAAATGAGAAAAAATAAAAATAATTGGCTACAGCTGGATTCGAACCCGCGCCTGATCCTACAAAAACTAATTCTAATCTCTCTAGAGACGTCGCCCTTACCGATTACGCCACTGAGGCCACATACAAAATGATGTTGATTTATCACTTTTATTAATTTAATCCACCGCTGGTAAAACCCGTTTTTGATAAAATCAAACCTAGAAGCAAAGATTGACAGATAAATAGTAAATGTTTTCTTTTCACACTCATGATTATTTGATTGATAAACTCTTACAGGGGCGGTGATAGTCATAAACCTAAATATAGCCTGTTCAGTTCCATCGATTTCTGAGTGACGTTAGGTAGAATCTAAAAATAGAAACCGAGACTACGTAACTCGAATTTGATCAAAGAATATATAGATCATGTCTGTTTTAAATAACTTATCGACCCTCGATTCAAATCATCTTATTTTTCAAATTCAACCACGTTTCCCTTCTAGTAATACAAGTATCGAAACTATATTCCTCTGCGGTAGCTCATTAGATTTATTTACGTCTAAATGGAAGTGAAAAGGGAGGGATCCGTTGATCGAAAACTGCATTTTCAATGTAAATTATTTCAAGAGTGTTATTAGTCTATAAAAAAGACATTTAACTATATTGACTGGATAAATCGAATAATAGGTTAGTGTCGTAGATGGGACGCCTTTATCCGACTCGGAGAGAAAACAGTTGAGGCTCGGCAAGCCTCGCCTCAACGTTTTCTCCCCTCGTCGGATAAAGCGTCCCATCTATGGCACTAACCTATTATTCTCTATACCTCCTTTCCACACCTCTGTAAATATCTCCTATTGAAACCATTGTGATAAATAGCAAATGCTCTATTGTCATAATGGTTTCAAACTACAAAATTCTAAAATTGTCCTTTTCTCTAGTTAATGCTCCTTTTCGGTATATTTATTCAAAGTGGTTGGATCTAAAAATAGCATATGAGGGAATGGGTTAATGTGTTTACAGTTACCAACAGTGCTGACCCTGGTCAGAGGGCTCCTGTAAGAACCTTGTGACCTGGGTCTACACTGTTTGAAAATGCCAGTACCCTTGTTTCTTGCCGACAGCTAATCCATTTATTACCAGGGGGGCTAGTAGAATGTGACACTAACAAACAAACAAGGTAGACTCCTTCACTGGTTGCTTGGTGCCCAGCAGGGCTCAAGCTTGAGGACAATTTGGGAAAAATAGTTTCCCTTACCCTGCTCACTTTTCACTTATTTTGAGCTAAGGGAGAAGTTTAAATATGTATAACATATAAGGAGATACAAATTAAGGGCCAACACTTCTCCCTGAATCCCTCTGGACTTCTCCCTGATGGAGAACTCCAGCTTGAGCCCTGATGCCCCCACTGGGACTTTATAAATGGTAATTTTTTTTGTGTGTACCATCCTCAGTGAATGAAAGATAGAAATGTTCCAAAAATCAGCATGGGCAAGTTCAACTGTTGGCACTCTAACTGATTCTCATCTTCACAAAAAACATTTAGAATATTCATATTAAGCTCTTTGCATGCTAGTGGCAGATTATTCCCACCAATTATGACCTATGCTAACAGTTTGGATCCAGATCAGGTCACCATGTTGTTGGGCATGATCCGAGCTCCAAACTGTTTGTCTGTGACTCAGGCATAACTTTTGCGAAACATCCAAAAGAAAATTAAAAGTTTTTGAAAATGTTGCAGACGACAATTGAGCGGACAACAAAATTACTTAGCATGCAAAGAGTTAATTTTTTATCACGTGATCCACGTCTTGACTTGCCTTTTGCAAACAACTTGGACCCAGATGAATCAACTATTGATAAACAATTTAATATTTCTGGTTTTAGCAGACCCATTACCTCATAGGCTAAATTTTAGACCCAACCTCTTTGAAACCATTGTGATAAATAGAACATTTGCTCCCATGGAGCAAATGCTCTATTTATCACAATGGTTTCAAAAAATGAATTTTACAGAGGCGCCAAAAGATGTCAGTATGAGGGAATGGGTTAACAGTAGTAGTGCTATAATGAGGAGATTCTCCATTTAGCAGTGGTCTTGGTTGTAGGGTTTTTAACGAATCTTACATTGTTTGCATAAACCCCTCAAATGAGGAATAGATCTGTTCCTAGTATCAGATCAGGCAAATCTACTTACAAATGACAAACATTAATGGGTTAAAGAAGAGGAAATACTACTTATGTCATGTTTGTTGGGTTTTGTTGCCAAATCTTTCAGGGCATTACTGAAATACCAGGAAAATTTGCTGGCAGTTACTGATGGAAATAGAATGGAATTTACCTGTGTTTGCTGCAGTGTTTAAACCCTTGCAGTGCTCAATCATCACAGTGGAATAGCCCATCAGTGTTTAACTATAGAGTCCACTCAGTATGAAAGATTAAACTTGCAAGCAAGTGGATTTTGTATGACAAACAGTGCAGACCCGGATCAGAGGGCTCCTCTAGGAGCCCTCTGATCTGGTTCTACACTGTTTGCAATGCATGCATGTCCCATATTCAAAGGTTAAATATATCTGGGCATTGTTACTAAAACTGTCTGGAAGACAGAGTAAACTTTATTTTGACGTTTTACTCTTTAACCCTTACACTGCGGGACCCGAGTCACTAATGTCCTTTGCAAACAGTGTAGACCCAGATGAGAGGGCTCCTAGGGGAGCCCTCTCATCAGGGTCTACACTGTTTGTCATGTTACACTTTTCTTTAGAAAACATCCCTAAATATTCACTATAAGCTTGACCTATTTGAATTTTGGAAGCGTCCATTTGAAAATTCAGCGTTGTAAGGGTTAACCTTTTCCCTGTTCAGTATTTATGTAAGAAAGTAACTATGATCTCTTGAAAATTTATTAGCTGAAATTTTTATAATGGCACATGTACACAGGGGAATTTTTTGCTTTGATAGAAACTGTAGAATCAGATCTATATCATTTCAAAAGCAAACAGAGCAAACCCTGATCAGACTGCTCCTTTAGGTCTACTCTGTTTGCAGATGCGTGAAAAGGCGTTTATATAAGGTTAATCCTTTACCTGATACAAACACAGTTTCATGCCTTTGCAAACATAGTAGACCCAGATCAAACGGCTCCTAAGTCTTACTCTCTTTGCTTATAGTATACATGTAGTAGGTTAGGGTTACAACAAAGTCAATTTCTGAAGAAAAGCCTTCAAATGAAATAAACAGTTTCTTGTTCAATAGTACTTCTGTCCGATGTCATAATTGGAAACAACATCCTATGTGTGTAAGGTTAGAAAAATGATTCTCTTAACTTTATTGTAATGGACTGTGTGCAGATAATGGTAATTGTCTTGTGATGATAAGCTGATATGTTGTTGTTTGATCCTGGTTTTGAATGGTTGTTGTTTGATGGTGGTTTTGATTGTTACTGTGGAAATTGCTCGTATTTCCTGAAACTGAACTTTGCATCTATTTGTAATTGCAAACTGGTTTGCTACTGATCCAGATCAGACACTGAGTTCAGTACTTATCTTAACTGTTTCCTTCAAATAAATGCCTTTGAAATGCATTTGCAAACACTGAGTAGACCCTGATCAGATGGCTCCTAAAGGTATTTAAATTCTTCTCTACTATAATTTCGGTTAAGAGGGGTTGTATTGTATTATCATCTTTGAGAATGGCATCAGAGTAGACATTTGCAGATGAGAATAGAATAGTTTACTACTGTTGTTAGAATGTGATTTATGCTTGTTATTATTATGTCATTTGCTTCAAAATTGTTGTCTGCAAGAAGAATTTAAACGAAACTTCTTCATATTTTTTCATTGAAAAAAAAAATCAATGAAAATATGAAACATTTTCCCACGAGACCAGATTCAAATTTCCTGGATCTATGCTGTTTACCGGTACCTTTACACATAACAAAACCCTGTCAGGATTCATACAAGAGATGCTATCTTAGATTTGTTATGCTATGCTGGTATAACATAAAAGCAAGAGTGTTTTATCATCTACAGATCATATAGAAACAGCAAGGGTTTAGCATAAACCTATTTTATCACCATCTTTAACCCTTTGCATCATATTAACACATTTTCACCCATTTGCAAACAGAGTTAAGACCCAGATCAGACGGCTCCTATAGGAGCCGTCTGATCAGGGTCTGCTCTATTTGCTTTTGACATGATATAGATCTGATTCTACTGTTTTTGTCAAATGAAAAAAATTCCTTGAAAATTATACTTTATAAAACATACAGCTTATAAATATTCATAATGTTATAACTTCTTACATGAATATTGAACAGGGAAAGGGTTATAATTTGCCATTTGGTGAATAAGTTTCTTACAGGGACTACAGTATGTGGATCAGCTTAACTCTTTTTCCATACATATGCTTTACTATGCCTTTGCTTTACTATGCCTTGGCAAACAGAGTAAACCCAGATCAGCTGGCTCCTGTAGGAACCATCTGATCAAGGTCTGCTCTGTTTGCTCATTATATAATATAGATTATGATTCTATAGTTTCTGCCGTGGCCAAAAAATATTGTGTCCATGTGCTGTTATAACAATTAATCTAATTAATATTCATGATGTCGCTATTTCTTACATGAATATTCATGGAGGATAGGGTTAAAAAATTATTCTCAAGCGATTTTGAGCTGATGACAATTTTCTCACATGAAGAAAAGTAAATTGATTCTAGTTTTTCTGCTGTTTTTGACTGTGTGAAAATTCACAAAGTAGAAAAACATGAATTTCACACCTGTATTAATTAACCCTTACAGTGCGGGAAATGAGTCACCAATGTCCTTTGCAAACAGTGTAGACCCTGATGAGAGTTCTTCTATACATGTAGGAGCCCTCTCATCAGGGTCTTCACTGTTTGTCATGTTACACTTTTCTTTAGAAATATCCCTAAATATTCACCGTAAGCTTGACTTATTTGAATTTTGGAGTAGTCCATTTTAAAATTCGTGGAATAGTCCATTTTAAAATTCGGCATTGTAAGGGTTAACCGTGCCCCTCACAAGCATCTATTTCCTCACCTGCATTATCTATGCTCAAATGACATTGTCCTTCCATTTTGCTTTCAAAAGAGAGTATCACAGTGTCAAACAACACCGTACTTCATATACCAGTAAATGCCTTTTAACCCTTCTCTTGCTGAATTTTAAAATACATTTCCCCTTCTTTACCCATGCCCTGTTGTATAATTACATATATCTTCACTGTGTACAAGTATTTCGCTGTGCAATCACTGCTGTGGAGTGCACTGGTTGCACAATCAACTTGTAAATAGTGCAGACCCTGATGAGACAGCTCTTACAGGAGCTGTCTCATCTGGGTCTTCACTATTTACAGGTAGGTATATTGACGTGAATAGCAAGCGAAGGGTTAACACCTTTGCAAACAAAGTGAAACTGAATAGACCCAGCTGATCAGAAGACTCCTGTAGGGTCTGCTGTATTTGTTTATGAAATCATAATAGATCGGACTCTAGTTTCTACCAATTCCAATTATTGATGAGTACATGATTTGTGCTTTTATAAAAATTTAGCTAATAAATATTCTTGATCTCATTAATTTTTTTACATGAATATTCAACAGGGAAAGGGTTACCCGTCAAATACGGGGAAAGAGTGTACTGTCATTTGCAGACTGTGTAGACCCAGATCAGAGGACTTATTATGATGAGCTATCGGATCAGAGTCTGCACTGATTGTCATTCATAAATCCACTAGCAAACTCCTTCCGTTCCATTCCACTTTACAGATTCAGCAATAATGAGGTTGAAAGGTTAGCTGTTTACCTGCAAACAGACTTAAAGACGTCAGACCAAGGTCTGCTCTGTTTGCTTATTGAAATTATATAGATTTCTGCCATACCAAAAATATCCTGTTCATAATTAAAAATTTAGGTTATAAATAGTCATTATGTTGTTATTTCTTTCATGAATATTTATCTGTGTCCATGTTCCTCATATAAATGCTTTTCCATGCGTTTACAAACTAAGAAGACCCAGCTTAGATGGCTCCTGTACTAGACATTCTGATAAGAGTCTGCTCTGTTTGCTTATGAATTTATAATAGACAACTCAATTGCTTCTACCAAAACCAATGCTTCATGTGCACCATTATAAAAAGATCAGCTAATAAATATCCATGACATTATACAGTAAGACCTCTCTATAACGGCCACTAAATTGTGTTAATTAGTTGGTATTTAGGGCAGGTGGCTGCTTAAAGCAAGGTGAAAGTAAAACAGAACGCTCCTATAGGAGCGTTCTGTTTTACTTTCACCTTGCTTTAAGCAGCCACCTGCCTTTAACACAAAATACTTGATGTAATTTAGTGGTCATTATAGAGAGGTTTTACTGTATTTCTTACATGATTATTCAAAAGATAAAGGATGAAAGGGTAAAGAATGTCATACAATATCACACCAGTATATTGGTTCCCATGCATCTGTATTGGAATCATATGCACTGTGATGCTCACAGTAAAACCCCTCTAAACCAGAATTCTAGTACAGAAGAATTTAGATACTTTTTGGCAGGTGGCAGCTTAATGCAGAGTGAAAGTCATGCAGAAAGTTCCTAGAGGAGCTTTCTGCATGACTTTCACTGTGCATTAAGCTGCCACCTGTCTCCAAGACAGATACATGTATTTATACTAGATTTAACCCTTTCCCTCATACAAACGTGTTTTCACTCATTTGCAAACAGAGTAGACCCAGATAAGATGGCTCCTAGAGGAGCCGTCTGATCAGGGTCTGCTCTGTTTGCTTACAGAATTTGAAAAATCTGTTTCTTTGCTTTCTAAAATGTCTGCAATGCTCCACCTTTCATATTTATTTATAACTATTTTGTTAATGAATATTCAGTAGGTATTGAAATTTTGGCTAAATATAGAACAGGGAAAGGGTTAATATCTGGTTTAGAGGGGCTTTACTGTACAAGCATCACTCTATTCTTACATGAATATTCAACAGCTGAAGGTCAAAGGGTTAGGGGTGTCATATAATATCACACTTTTATTGGTTCCCATGGATCTGTATTGGAATTATACCTCTATGATGCTTGTATATTGATTATTAACGGTGGCACATGTATACATGTATATGAATACCTGGTCTGTTACAAGAAATGTTATTTAGATGACACATGGACAAAGCCACAGGTAAGCTTTTACCCTTTACTTCATATATATACTGGTACGCTTTTTAATGCCTTTGCATGCATAATAGAGTAGACCTAGATCAGATGGCTCCTGTAGGAGCTGTCTGATCAAGGTCTGCTCTGTTTGTTTATGATGTATAATGATTCAAGAATTTGTGCATTGCTAAAAATTCCTGTGTTCACGATGTCATTATACAATTCAAGCTACATATATTATACAAATTAGCCATAATTGTTCAATGAATATTTATGGAGTAAATTATTAATTACATGTTAATAAGTTCATTTCAAATTTCATGATATATTTCTGAAATAGCTGGCTTTGTTGCAGTAATAAATTTGAAAAAAAGGGCAAACATTATACAAATAATTTACAACAGCATTAGGAATCTTCATACTACAATTAGATGAAGACATGTTCAAATATAGTTGCTTACAGACAAGCCATTGTTACTGTCTTGGATTTAAGGTTGAGTGGAATTGGGCGTGGCAGGTTCAATATTGAGTATGCTTCAAAGTGAAATGGACGCTGTTAGTGTTTAGTGGTGGAGCCCATTCAGTATGAATAGATTGAGTATTTGAGAGGATTTTGAATGACAAACAGTGCAGATACTGATTAGAGAGGTTATGTGGATTGTGGGCAATTTGTGCATATAATTATATGCTGGGAGAAAATGGGTTCTTTGACATAAAGGCAGGGTATGGTTTGTCCATGCATCTCATAAGACAGTGAAACCCCTCTAAACCAGGCATTAAGTTTAGTATAAATATTTGTCTTGAAGACCGGTGACAGCTTAATGCTGGGTGAAAGTCATGCAGAAATCTCCTCTAGGAATTTCAGCCTGCTTTAAGCTTTTGCATCCACCTGCCTAAATTTGTACTAGAATTCCAGTTTAGAGGAGTAATTTACTGCAATAATTTACTGTAATAATTTACTGTAATACAAATAGTGTAGTAATTAAGACATAAATCTCTTAACCTTTCACTGTTGAATATTCATATAATAATTAATGACATCATGAATATTTTGTAATTAATTTTTATAATGGCATATAAACACAGGACATGTTAACTCAAGCAGAAACTGCAGAATCTTATGCCATAAGCAAATAGCAGACCACGATCAGATGGCTCCTATAGGATCTGATCTGCGTTTACTGTTTTTGCAAAGGCATGAAAAAGTGTTCCGACATAGATATGATGCTACAGTTTGTGCCATGACATGTCTCTATAAAACTTCAGCTAATTAATATTCATGATGTCATTAAAGATCTGCTTGTAGGTGCTTTTTGCAAAGAACAACTGATACCCCCGGGGACATTTCTAGGTTCTGTATGATTAACCCTTTACTCCATATATACGCCTTTGCAAACAGAGTAGACCCAGATCAGACGGCTCCTAAAGGAGCCATCTGATCAGAGTCTGCTTTGTTTGCTTATGGGATATTACAGATCTGATTCTACATTTTCTGCATTGGCAAAAATATCATATGTTAATATGCCTTCGGAAAAGTAATCTAATTAATATTCATGATGTCATCATTTCATTCATAATTATTCATGGGGTAAAGGGTTAACCCTTTATTTGATAAATCCTGAAAAAGTGTTTGAGTAGCTGAATATTTATAATGGATTATTATGTAAACACTTGGTATTGGCAGATACAGTAGAGTCAGATTTGTAACATCCTACAGGAACCATCTCATCTGGGTCTACTCTGTTTTCAAAGGTGTGCGAATTAAAGCATTTGTTTGAAGGAAAGAGTTAAACAGTGTTACTCATCTGTTTCAACTGTTTGATTATGCTTTTGAGGCGAAAAGGGGACAAAAATGAAAATTGAAATTGATCTGGGTCTGCTCTGTTTGCAAGTGCATTAAAAGGCAATGTGGATGGAGTAAAGAACTAAAACTGTTTGACACTGTAATACAGTGGCTTTTAACCCTTTCCCTCATATAAACGTGTTTTCACGCATTTGCAAACAGAGTAGACCCAGATCAGACGGCTCCTAGAGGAGCCGTCTGATCAGGGTCTGCTCTGTTTGCTTATGGAATTTGATAGATCTGTTTCTTTGCTTCCTAAAATGCCTACAATGTTCTACCTTCCACATTTCTTTACAATTATTTTATCAATGAATATTCAGTAGGTATTGACTTTTGGAATAAACATAGAACAGGGAAAGGGTTAAAAGCAAAATGGATGGAAAATGCACTTTGAGCATAAATATTGCAGATGAGGAAATAGATGGTTGTGGAGGATAAAGAGCAGGTTCTGGCTGTAAGTGATTTGCAGACCTTTGGGTCAAGTGCAGCAGGAAACTTTACATTTTTACAATTCTCTGTTTACAGGAACATGTTTCTTGTTGCAGTCTATGACCTTTTACTTGCTACAAAATTAATTCCGTCTCTGTGTGTGCCTGTGTTTTTGTGTGCATATGTCGAACTATGTTTTTCATATCTAGGCTGTGATTCTTATTTTGTCAACCATTGCTTCCTGTATAATATTTTTAAACCTTTACTTCAAGTCATAATGACATCATGAATATTAATTAGCTCCATTTTTATAATGGAATATGGACACTTAAAGTTTTGGCTGTGGCAGATGCAATATTGTTTCATAAGCAAAGATAACAGACCCTGATTAGATGCCACCAATAAAAGCTGTCTGATCTGGGTCTATTCTGTTTGCAATGGCATAAAAAGGAATATCTATTGAGTAAAGGGTAAATATCCATGAAAGGATAAGATCTATTCCATCAGTAAATTGGTTGTAATCAGTTGTTTGGTTGTATTGCCAGACTTGTGCCAAAAGGCATGAAATATAGGCCAAATAGATGGGATGTCATACAGAGCATAAAACCATTTTATGTAATCATTTTCCAGCAGGTGTTAATATGGAAGCTCATCATCCATCTCTAATCAGGAACCTCGGGTATTTGAGACTTCTCGTAACCCATGCCTTCATATAAATGCATTTTCACGCATTTGCAAACAGAGTAGACCCAGATCAGATGGCTCCTATAGGAGCCATCTGATCAGGGTCTGCTCTGTTTGCTTTTCACATGATATAGATCTGATTCTACAGTTTTCGTCAAAGCAAAACAAATCATTGAAAGGTATGCATTATAAAACTTCAGCTAATAAATATTCATGGTGTCATAATTTCTTACCTGAATATTTAACTGGGAAAGGGTTAACCTTTTACTCTAATAGAGATGCCTCTGCAAACACACTGTAGAACCAGATCAGATGGTAAAGTGAGCAGACCCTGATCAGACAGCTCCTACAGGAGCCATCTCTGATCTAGGTCTACTCTGTTTGCGAAGGTGTTTGAAGGCATATCTATGGAGTAAAGAGTTAATATGATCCGGTCAGGGTTCAAACACATGGCCCCTGCTCTGAATTCGTACACTCTACAGACTTAAATTTAACTTAGTGGGTGGCTCAGATTCCTGTATGGAACCTGTCAAACCTCAGAGCAATAGATTTCAGTTACATGTACTAAAATATCCTCATTTTTCCACCAAACCCCATGTTGTGACCACTCTTTAAAACATATTGTTTGGTGGAGAAATATAAAGAAGCTGTTCTTGAAAATATGTTAATTTAAGCGTCATATCTGGGCCTCTGTAATATCTGTGTTTCAGAATACTCCTATGGTGAGTTTTAGTCTGAGAATACATGTCAAGGTTACGGCAAGTCAAATACAGGATATACTAGACGGAAATTAAAATGGATATAAATTAGGTTTAAATTGAACGATCTCTGAACGTTTTGATGTGGAATTCACTCCCTTAGTTTCAGGTAATTTAGAGGAAGATAAGAATGGTGCATTACTGTCTGCTGCCGCTTGTGGTGTAAGAATTTTTAACACATGAATCACGGCTTATCCCTTTTCAATGAGCAATTCTTCAACCCTTTACTCCATAAATATGTCTTTGGCTTTCTACTCCTTTGCAAACAGAGTAGACCCAGATCAGACAGCCCCTGTAGGACCTGTCTGATCAGGGTCTACTCTAGATCTGTTTGCTTATGATATAATATAGTAAATATACATATGATTCTTCAGTTCCTGCCATGTTAAAATATTCTTTTGTCCATCATTAGTGCAATAAATATTTATGATGTCATTATTTCGTTCATGAATATTCACGGAGGAAATGGGTAAAGTCTTAAAATCTGCATGCTGGCAATGAATTCATAATTATTTATGCAAACATAATGGATCCAGATGTATTGCAGAGTAACTTGGAGTCTGATCAGGATCTAAACAGTTTGACAAGTAAAACGTAAACACATTCAAAATTTCCGCAGATGACAGGCCTTGAAGATGACAATAATTATTACTAAGCATGCAAAGAGTTAAACCTTTTCCTTATATAAACACTCTACCATGCCTTTGCAAACACAGTAGACCCAGCTCAGACAGCTCCTGTAGGAGCTGTCTGATCTGGGTCTGCTCTGTTTTCTTATTGAATTGTGTCTTATCAGGGTCTGCTGTGTTAGCTCAAAGAATATCTTAGCTCTGATACTGTACTATTTGTCATGACAGTGTGTTCATTTGTTTTATAGAGGACTTTCTCTCATCAGGGTATTCGCTGTTTGTCATTCAAAATCCCCCAGTTAACCCTTCGCTTGCTATTCACGTCAATATACGTACCTGTAAATAGTGAAGACCCAGATGAGACAGCTCCTGCAGGAGCTGTCTCATCAGGGTCTGCACTATTTACAAGTTGATTGTGCAACCAATGCACTCCACAGCAGTGATTTCACAGCGAACTACTTGTACACAATGAAGATATATTTAATTATACAACAGGGCTTGGGTAAAGAAGGAGAAATGTGTTTTAAAATTCAGCAAGAGAAGGGTTAATTATTCCCCTGCAAACGAAGTTTGAGAGAGGGTATACATATACAGGAGTCAGTGTGTTGGTCGGTCGGTTGGTCTGTCTGTCTGCCTGTCTGTCTGTTGCACAACCTGGCATAAATCTTGTTTAATTTGCGATCAACTGGCAGCTGAGCAGGGTATTCCATCACCTTTAGTGATAATTCTAATTCAATCTGTTAACTTAACCATTTTCTCTAAGGACAGCTATTTTTTCCAGAGACAGATATTAAAACTTTTGCAAACAGAATACACTGAGACTTGTTAACCATTGACTTCATGAATATTCGTGCAAAAACTTGTGACACATTAACAATTTAGCATGAAGTGAAATTGATATTATAGCCCATTCAACAAGACCAATTTTTTGCCATAGTAGACAGTGTAGAATCAGACCTGTCATATTATTAATATAAACAGAGCAGACCCTGATTAGACGGCTCCTATGGGAGCTGTCTGATCTAGGTCTACTCTATTTGCAAGGGTGTAAAAATGCGTAATTCTCAAGGTAAGCCTTAAAAATGTGACTTGTGTTAGTGTAGATACTGGATAGGTGGTTAGTTAGTGTTACAATAGAACCTGTCTGAAGCTGCTATCAAAAATGGGTCTGTATTGAGGCAGGTGGTAGCTTAATGCAGGTCAAAAGTAATGCAGAAAGCTCCTGTAGGAGATTTCCACATTACTTTTGTCCTGCATTAAGCATCCACCTTCATATTAATACTCCTATGTTCTATTAATGAATGGCCGCTTAAGACAGGTTCTACTGTACATCTGGAATTCACATTCCAAACCAGTTATTTGTAGTCGCATACGAAGTTTTCATTTGCATTTGAACCACGTCCAAAGTGTTGCACTTCCGATTATATCTGAGTGTTATGTTTGTTTCTGTAGGTTTTATGGGAACAGAATTGTTTTGAATCTGAAGATCGTTTGAAACCTGCTAAAGATATGTCGATTGTTTATATTTCTGTTGGCATTTTATGGGAAATGGACAGTTTGAAAGTTAAAAACCGGTTTTGAGATTTGACAATGTGCTGAATCTCGTTGAGAAATATTTGAGCTGCGCTAAAATAACTCTTATCTTTAAATGTTTAGACTTTTGCAAACAGAGTAGACTAAGATCAGACAGCTTCTATAGAAAATCTGCTAATAGACCAAACTCTATACTGTCTGCCATGACAAAGTTTCTCTTTTTCATGTGCAGCTGTAAAAATCAGTTAGTTCAACATTCAAATTGAGAAAAGGTATTAAATCAGTTTTGCAAACAGTGTAGACCCACACAAGCTGCAAAGACCCTAAAATCTTGGTTTACACTGCAAATGCCGGTTGATCATTTCACATACCCTTTGAATGATTAATATTCCAAATGGACTGGCCCATCTGTGTTCATACCCTAATAAGCCTAATTACTCTACAGACACACCTTGGCAGCTAGTGAAGACCCAGATTAAACTGCTCCTGAAGGATCGGAGCCATTTGATCTAGGTCTTCACTATTTCTGCTACTAATAATGTCAATCTAATTTATAGTCTTTATAAAGTTATAAAAAGGGGGCAAATTCAATAAATCTTTTTACAACATGGTCAGAGTTTCAAACAGATTGGATCCTGGGTCCATGCTTATAAAACTTTAAGTTGAGTCTGAGTTTGTTCTCAAGTTTTTGATTGGTCAGATTTGAGCCTTTGGCTCAAATCTGACCAATCAAAAGCTTGAGAACTCAAATCTGACCAACCAAAAGCTTGAGAACGAACTCAGACTCAACTAAAAAGCTTTATAAGTATGGATCCTGATGAGACGCCGAGTTACTCGGTGTTTCATGTGGAACCAAACTATTTGCCTAGGTAATTACACATCCCCCGCGGCAGGCTGAGGGTTGGTTATTTTCCCAGCATTCCATGGGTTAAGGATTGTACCAGCAACTATTTTTAAGACCGTTAACAAGCGATAGTAGACTTATAGTACAGGCGATGCAGAACTTAGTGGGGATTGCGTAGTAGATTTATTGGATGCTAAACCTGTAAGTGAAATTATCTGTAATACAAGTTTTCAGGGGAAATATTTTTCTAATGATTAGATTTTGTTGATAATATTTAATCTAGATGACATTTGACTAAGAAATCTTTAGATTTTAGATATAAATTTATTTATTTTTTTCTAAATGTAATAAAACTGCTCATATGTTTGTATGCCTTCTATATTTAGGGGGTCAGTTCTATGATAGTACAGCAACGATTACATAAGAACAGAGACATGAATTATATAGCTGCATTTATAATGAAACATATTCAAGAACAACTCCTTTATATCTCAACCAAACCATATGATGTAACCAAATCCTATGTTGTGACCATTCTTTAAAATCGTCTCTTTGAGACAATTCTAAAGAGTGGTCACAACATGGGGGCTGGTGGAGAAACAATGATTTTAGAATTGGAAATAATTTCCTTATCTTTGAATCTGCATGTATAATAATTATGTTGATTTATATCAATTATAGACGCATAGGTAAGATGCATTACAAAAATAAACATTTTCAACAATAGCTTCCTTATTTCTACAATAAACCCTATGTTGTGACCAGTCTTTAGATTATCATCTCTTCGAGACAATTCTAAAGAGTTGTTAGAGAAATAACGATTTTAGAAATTTAGATATTCTCCTTATCTATACATCTGCATGTATAATTATGTTGACATATTTCCAGTCAATATAATTAAATGTTATATTTACTCAATAATATCCCTTTACCTGATGAATATTCATGCCACCCATTATAATAAATGTGCCTTTCTACGCCTTTGCAAACAGAGTAGATCCAGATCAGAAGGCTCCTGTCTGATCTAGGTCTGCTCTGTTTGCTTTTGAAATAAATATTATTGCGAAGGGGTATATAGGCATACTTGAATGCCTGAAACAAATGTGTTGATGCTATTCTGGCTGTGAATAGCATCTGGCAGTGAAACAACTATTGGAATCATTTGCATCAACTTTTTCAAGTAGTCACACGGAGATTTAGATTCTTAGACTGTTCATCAGTCGGTCGTTAACTCTTTATTCTATAGAAATGCCTTTTTGTGTCACCTGCAGAGAGGCAGTGTGTCACTTTGGGATCACTTTTCCGTTGTCTGTCTGTCCATCCATCCATCGGTCGGACGATCGGTCGGTCAGTCAGTCAGTCAGTCAGTCTGTCTGTCTATCACACTTTCTTTTTTTGGCTGTCATTTCTAAACTATTCATTATAGAGCTTTCAAATTTCACATGTGTCTTCCTCTCATTGAGGACCATTGATGTGACTAAGGTCCATCACTCTGCATGGAATACTTTTTGAGTTATTCCCCTTTGTTAACATTTTTGTTTTGGCTGCCATTTCTAATCTTATTATTATAGAGCTTTCAAATTTCACATGTACCACAGTCTTCCTCTCATTGAGGACCATTGGTGTAACTAAGGTCCATCACTGTGCCTTGAATACTTTTTGAGTTATTTCCCTTTGTTTACACTTTCTGTTTTTGGCTGTCATTTCTAAACTAATCATTATAGAGCTTCCAAATTTCATATGTGTCTTCCTCTCATTGAGGACAATTGAGGTAACAAAGGTCGATCACTCTGCATGCAATACTATTTTAGAAATTTCCCTTTGTTCTAATTTCATTCCAACATATTTACAGTTTTTGTGTCAGCTGCGAGCAGGTGACACATGTGTTCCTCTGAACACTCTTGTTTAGCCTTTGCAAACAGAGTAGACCCAGATCAGACGTCTCCTACAGAGTTTGCTTATGGCATAATATGAAACTGAGTTTTTGCAATGACCATAATTTCATGTGTTCACATTCTATGATAAAAAAATTGTCTAATTAATATCTATAACTTCATCATATTTTTCATAAATGTTCACAAAGTATATGTATGCATATGTTAATATGACATTATTTTGATTAATGTAAAGCCATTGTTAACACCAGGTCTGTGAAAAGATAAATTAAACTGGTTAACAAATGTGCATGACTCATTGACTGTACAACTTTTTCTCTGTTCTATGTTTATTCCAAATTTCAATACCTGCTGAATATTCATGGACAAAATAGTTATAATGAAATATGGAAAGTGGAGCATTGTAGCCATTTTAGGAAGTAAAGAAACAGATCTTTCAAATTCCATTAGCAAACAGAGCAGACCCTGATCAGACGGCTCCTAGAGGAGCCTTCTTATCTGGGTCTACTCTGTTTGCAAACGCATGAAAACATGTTTAAACTTTATATGAGGGAAAGGGATAACCCTTTACTCCATAAATATGGCTTTCTATGCCTTTGCAAACACAGTAAACCCAGATCAGACAGCTCCTGTTGATGCAATAAGCATCTCCACTATCACACTTATCATAGAGAATAGTCTCTTTAAACTTTTACCCTCATATAAACACTTTTTATGCCTTTGCAACAGAGTAGGCCCAGATCAAACAGCTCCTATAGGAGCCACCTGATCAAGAACTGCTCGGTTTGCTTATGAAATTATAATAGATCGGACTTGACAGTTTCTACCAATACCTAAATTTTATAAGTACATAATTATGCCATCATAAAAATCAACTAATGAATATTCATGATTACATTATTTCCTACTGGAATATTGAACAGGGAAAGGGTTAAGATCTGTACAATAACCTCTTAAGATGTGTAGTAATTATAAGAATATGAAGTGGAGATTGGTAGAAATTGGGTTAATATTAACCATTTCCCTGCTCAATATTCATGTAAGCTATAATGACCACATGAATATTTAGTAGCTGAGTTTTTATAATGTTATATGTACACATGGGGTTTTGGTATTGGTAGAAACTGTATTGTCAGATCTATTATTGTTTCATAAGCAAACAGAGTTGATCCTGATCAGGCAGCTCCTACAGGAGCTGTCTGATCTGGGTCGACTCTGTCTGAGAATGAGTGAAAAAGTGTTTATTTGAGACGGAGAGAGAGAGTTGACCATTTGAATGTGGGAAATAAGTGTACTGGCATTAATTTGCAAACAGTGTATATATACACATAGAGGAACCCTCAGGTCAGGGTCTGCACTGTTTGTCATTCAAAATTGTCTAGCAAGTTTAAGTCTTTGACACTAAAAGGACTACCCTATACAGTAAAAATTTGTACTGATGGGTGATTCCACTCTGAAAGTCAGCGGTTCAAAGGTTCACTTTTTCACTGCCAATGTCGCATCTGTGATAACCTATGCAAAAGGTTTGGATCCAGATCATTCAAATTGTAACAGACAATATATTTTGCAGACGACAATACATACCAACGTTTTTTTTCATTCTCTTACAAACAGAGAAGACCCAAATCATATGGTTCCTGTGAGAGCTGTCTGACCAGGGTCTGCTCTGTTTGCTTATGGAATTATAATAAATCTGACTAGACAGTACATGTATCTACAAAAAAATCCTGTATAACATGATAAAAATTCAGCTAATAGTTATGCATGCTGTAATTATTTCTTACCTACATGTATATTGATATTCAGCAGAGAAGGGGTTAAGGTTCTATCTTCGTTTTCTCAAGTGTTTGCCAGCTGGTGGGTCAGCAAAGCTTTTCATTTGTCTTTGTTTAATATACATTTGGCATCTGAAGATAAGTATTCACCTTTTGCATTCTAGCAGTGTCTCAGCGGTTACCAATACAAACAGTTTGGATCCAGATGAGATGCCAAACTGTTTGACACACTGACTGTATTTCTGAAGAGAATGAAAGAGAAACTGATTTCAATAATTGTAGCAGACTACAGTTTTTGCAGACAACAATTACTTCCATATGCAAAGAGTTAATGTCTATAAGCTCTGTACTGTAATAAGAACTTGTTTAAGGCAAAAAAAACCACACCAAAATGCAGTTGTGAATGTTATTTCTATTTCTTTGCACGAAATGTTATAACGGTGCCAAACAGTTAAGATCTGGAAGAAATGTGGAACTGTTTGACATTTTACTTACTGACTGTTCACAAAGGGAATCGGTATTATTTGCATGCTAAAGAGAAGCGATGAGAGGAGGGTCAAAGAATAATATCTTGCTGAAGTATTGTTTATATACAATGTACTATACATATGTAGCCTAATTACTCCAAGTATTCGGATAAAATTATTACACATGAGCAAATAGTGCACATAAGCAATAGTGCACATAAGCAAATAGTGCAGAATAGGGATACACTATTTGCTAATATGTCAGTATAATTTAAAGTTATAAAAATGGGGTCAAATTGAAATATTGTTGAGCTTAAGGATCAATAGAAAAGGGGGTTACGTGTTGGAATACTTAGGGTAAATAGGAAAGATGGGGTTTGTCCTTGAATACACAGAATATGTCGTCTGCTTCTAGATTGCTATCTACATTAATCCTTTACCTGATGAATATTCATGGAAGAAATAATAATGTTATGAATATTAATTAGCTGACATTTTATAATGGCATTATGAACTAGCTAATATTGGACATGACAGAAACTGAGGAATCATATCTATATTATTTCATAAGCAAACAGAGCAGACCCTGATCAGATGACTCCAGCTGTCTGATATGGGTCTACTCTGTTTGTAAAGGCATTAAAAAGGCATCTTTATCAGATAAAAGGTTAGGAAGGATGTCTGCTGAAAATGTTTCAATTAAAAATACAGATTGAAATAACAGTTTTATTGTTACAGTTGATGGAGAAGATTAAATGTTTTGTTCATATTAGTACTGTTGTCTTCTGAGATTTGTAAACTTGGGAATCACTGATAAGGCAGGGTATTTTTAGTGCAAAGTAAGCTTCTATAAAAGCAGTCACAAAACAAACATCTGATAAGTTTGTTGATTTGAATGTTGCAACAGAAGCAGCTCTCAGCATTACTCTCTATCTGCATAAAGATACCACTTGTCTAACAGACTTAAAAGTCAGACTTAACCCATTCCCTCATATTGACGCCTTTTGACGCCTCGGTAAAAGTTACTTTTTGAAACCATTGTGATAAATAGAGCATTTGCTCCATAGAAGCACAATGGTTTAATAACTGCACAATTCAAAACGTTTCCTTTCCTCTACTGAAATGCTCCTTTTTATACGCCCGTCTTCAGACGGGACGTATTATGTCGTGGCGTTGTCCGTCCGTCCGTCCGTCCGTCTGTCTGTCTGTCTGTCTGTCTGTCCGTCCGTCCGTCCGTCCGTGAACTTTTGTTTGTCCGCTCTCTAACTCGAACAAATTGAATCGGATCCTTTTCAAACTTGGTCAGCATGTATATGGCCAAAATGACTCGGCTAAGTTCGATAATCAGCAACATCGCCCTGCACACTTCTGAATTATCTCCCCTTTTTTAATAAATTTTTAACAAAATTCTCTTGTCCGCTCTCTAACTCGAACAAATTGAATCGGATCCTTTTCAAACTTGGTCAGCATGTATATGGCCAAAATGACTCGGCTAAGTTCGATAATCAGCATCATCGCCCTGCACACTTCTGAATTATCTCCCCTTTTTTATTAACTTTTTAACAAATTTTAAACAAAATTCGTTTTTTGTCCGCTCTCTAACTCAAACAAATAAAATCCAATCCTCATCAAACTTAGTCAGCATGTATATAGTCAAAATGACTTGGTCAAGTTCGATAATCACCAACATTGCCCCACCCACTACTAAATTATCTCCCCTTTTTTTAATATATTTAAGTGGAATTGTTATGTTTTTTTATATGACATTCGCCTGTCTTCATAACTAGACACAGAATGCATATATATATATACACCTGGAAACGTTCAGTGTATTTTCTATTTTCTTTTAAAAATCTATGTATGAAAAGGGGGGTTACTGCAGGAAAAGTCATTGGACTTGTCACAAAATCAATAGCTGTCTTCCCTGTATGGTGATGAAGCTAAGTATTTAATTTGGTTACAACAGGTCTATATTATATATATAGCTCTACTAGGCAGTTGCCAATGATAGTTTCACATTGTAACAGATTCAATTTCCTATTAAATTGGCTTATCACTGACTTTGCCGACGGGCGTATTTTGCTGCACAGCGGTGCTCTTGTTGGTAGATTTATTCAAAGAGGAATGTGGGGAGGTGTGTGCATATAACTGGGATGCAGGGCCACTCATAATTTATCTTTCTTCTTGGTAGCATGACATATTAATTAGTTCTGTGCCAAAGTCAGCTGCATAATTCATGTTTTTGTTTCTGTGCCTATGTGGTTACCTTATCTCTTTTTCTCTTATATAATGCACACTTTTTACAGCTTCCACCCCATGCCAAACAGTTCCATTCTTAACCCTTTTCGTGATAGAATCACTTTTTTATTCGTCAGTGCAAACAGAGCAAACCCAGATCAGATAGCTCCTGGTCAGTGTCTGCTGTGTTTGCTTATCAGTTAACCATTTCCTTCATATAAATGCCTTTTCACTCATTTGCAAACAGAGAAGATCCAGATCAGATGGCTCCTATAGGAGCCATCTGATCAGGGTCTGCTCTATTTGCTTATGGTATAATAGCCTATAGGAGCCATCTGATCAGGGTCTGCTCTATTTGCCTATGGTGTAACATAGATCTGATTCTACAGTTTCTGCCTGTGTCAAAATGTCATATGCCATTATAAAAAAAGTTAAGTAATTATTATTCATGGTGTCATGATTTCTTACATAATTATGCAACAGGGAAAGGGTTAATATAGATCTGATTCTATGGGTTCTGCCCTAAAATAACTGTGTTCATATAGCTTAATGGTTACTAAGCTTAATGCAGGATGAATCTGCAAATATTAGGATTCTGCTGTTGATAAGAAAATCCAGGTTTATTCATCAATCATTAAATGCTGGAAACAATGTACTAACAAGGGCAAACAATGTGGGTCAAGACCAGAGGGCCTCTACCCAGGAGAGCCCACTGATCAGGGTCAGCAGTGTTTGTCACTCAACATCTTCTAGAAAATTTAAGCCATACTGAATGGAGTTTGTAGTGAACCCTTTACTCCATAAACATACCGTTCTTCGCCTTGCAAACAGGGTAACTAAGACCCGGATCAGACAACTCTTGTAGGAGCCATCTAATCTGGGTATGCTGTGTTTGCTTATGATATAATATAGATATGATTCTACAGTTTCTGCCATTGCCACAATTTCTTGTGTTCATGATTGTGCTGTTACAAAAATTATTCTTATTAATATTCACAATGACATTATTTCTTACATGAATATTCATGGAGTAAAGGGTTAACAGTGCTGGACCATTCCAGTTTGAATATTCAGCATTGAGAGAGGTTCTTTAACCCATTACACCATAGGCTATTTTTAGATACGACCTCTTTGAATTAATCTACCAAAAAGGAGCATTAACTAGAGAAAAGGAAAACTTTAGAATTTTGTAGTTTGAAACCATTGTGATAAATAGAGCATTTGCTCGTGTAGGAGCAAATGCTCTATTTATCACAATGGTTCCACAAATTGACTTTTACCGAGTCGTCAAAAGTCGTCAATAAGGGAATGGATTAATGTCCTCTGTTTCTACATTGCTATGATTCACAAAAAAGAAAATTAAGTGAAAAATTGCTGCTTAGATCCTGATCAAAACAGCATTAATTTATGTTGGATCTGGATCCAATAATTTCATTGCCTATGTAATTTACGCTTCATCTCCAATGTCTGTATATCTTGGCAAGATCCCGGTAATTATATCGCAACTAGGTATGCACTTAATTAGTGAGTTACAATGCAGGAGGACAATAATAAGCAATATATCATTACTGCTGTAAAGTCTCACTAATACAACCACTCAAAAGAAATATCATTCTGGATTTTTAGCTCGTCTGTTTCGAAGAAAAGTCGAGTTATTGTGATCACTGGGTCGTTGTCGTTGGTGTGAACATTGTTTTCGTCGGTGTGCAAAAACTTTAATGTAGCTCATAACTCGAAAAGTATAAGAGGTATCAACATGAAACTTCATAGGTTAGTAGATCTCATTGAAGGGAAGGCCCCTACATTAGAACCTTAACTCTTGATTTCAAAATTTTTGAGTTATGGCCCTTTATTTTTTTCAGACTTTTTTAATTTAGCTGGACATGTAACAAATCAGACGAGTGTTGGCGCCGCACGCGTCTCTTGTCCAAAAAGGCAGTAGCTTAATGCAGAACAAAAGTTATGCAGAAAGCTCCTAATTTTATGACATATTGACGCTTTTTGATGCCTCTACAAAAGTCACTTTTGAAAGCATTGTGATGAATAGAGCATTTGCTCCATAGGAAAGGAAATTTGTTGCCATGGCAAAAAGCAGATGACTAGATCTGTGACACATAGGCAAACAGAGAAGAATCTTTTTCCAGTAAATGGTTAAATGAGTTAAGAACGAAACTTCAAGGCTGTATGAGCGCATTCCTGTTCTGTGTATATAATTTTTCTCTTTTTGCATAAACTTGTTCAGACATGCTAGCATGCACAATAGCGTTTATTCAAATGCAGAATGCATTAATCTTTATCCCGCTATCGGTCGCCTGACTGGCATTTGCAAACAGCCTCAGGGTCCGGATGAGAGCCGAGTAACCAAGTGGCTGGATCTATTCGGAAGAAATCGAAATTGCACCGGATTCAAATTTGAGCAGACATTATTTTCATATAGCAGAGTATGGGTTAACAGTTCTCGCAGCTGACTTGTGTCTTTTGCAAGAATATGTAACAAAATGCTTTGATCATGTGGAGTAATATTCTCTGTTTTTCCATTTATAAGGTTTTTTTGTAATTATTTTGTAGTTGGTATTTAGATTGTTATGAGTTTGTATAGTTCTAAGGTAATTTGTCATTTACAGAATCACAATTAAGTGGTACAAAAGAATCAGTAGATTATGAAACATAATATATGGCACTGGTTCTTATTTTGTAATTATTGACAATTACAGTATGTACCGTAACATTTTGAATGATGAATTGTTTAACCCATTCCCTCACATTGACATCTATTGACAACTCTGTAAAAGCCATTCCTTTTGAAACCTCTGTGATAAATAGAGCATTAAAATGTTTTTGCTCTATGGAGCAAATGCTCTATTTATCACAATGGTTTCAAAATTACAGTTCTAGAATTGTCCTTTTTTAGCTACACTTTTTCGAGCTATTGTCATAACCCTCTCGTCGGCGTCGATGCGGCGTCTGTGTCGGCATTGGTTAGTTAAACTTTTTGTTAAGGTCCATTTCTCAGAAGCCATCAAAGATATTTGGTTAAAATTTGGTATTACTATCAGAAGGGGAACCAATTTCACAATAGCAGGTAACCTTAAAAATCAATTTTGCCATAGTTATGCCTCGTTTTCGACTTAGAATTTTCATTGTTGGTTAAGTTTTATGTTAAGGTCCATGTCTCAGAAACTGTCCAAGATATTTTGTTCAAATTTGGTATGCATGTTGACTATTACAAGGGGAACCCATTTCACAAGGGCAGGAAACGATAAAATTAATTTTGCTATAGTTATCTCCCTTTTACGACTTAGACTTCTACTACACTAACCAGCACTAAAAAAAAGTGGAGCGCGCTGTCTGCAGACAGCGCTTGTTCTAGTAAGTGCTCTTTTTCAGTAGATTTATTCAAAAAGGTTGGATCTAAAAAATAGCATATGAGGTTATGGGTTAATTATAGAGCCCATTCAGTATGAAATGCTTAACCCAGATTTACTCAATGAATATTCATGTAAGCAAAAATAAATTTTGAAAGTATGAGGTCTTTCTAAAGCAAAAGCAGCAGTGCGAAAAGGAATAATTGCAGATCTGGTTTTATTGAGTGTGTTCATGAGCAGTTATTAAAAGTGCAACATTACTCATGCCCCCTGCACTGGCTTCAGCAGTATTCAATTTTCATACCTAAAAGCATTGATCAAGAAGGACCAGAAAATATAACAACACTGAAAAGTGAAGTATGAGGCGACTTCATTAATATGAATTAGATTAATTGTTATAATAGCACATGAACACAGGAGTGTTAGGCCGTGGCAGAGACTGTAGAATCATATCATTATTATATCATAAGCAAACAGAGCAGACCCTCATCAGACATCTCCTACAGGAGCCAATTCTGATCTGGGTCTAGTCTGTTTGCAAAGGTCTATCAGGTAAAGCAACTACCTTTCTTTATGACCCAAAACTAACTTTTTGTGAGCATTGGCTATAGGTAACTTTTGCTATATACAGTAAAACTTTGATTATTCGAACACTAAAATACGTATTATTATCGAACATTAAGACAGGTGGCAGCTTAATGCATGGTGAACATCATGCAGAAAGCTCCTCTAGGAGCTTTCTGCATGACTTTCACCATGCATTAAGCAGCCACCTGCCTAAAAGGGTCTAAATTATTCTATACCGAAAATTCGGATAATCGAGGTATTCCATTACATTGGCACTGTATAAAACATCAGCCAACAGGTCATGTTTCATTTCACAAAGCCAGCCATTGTATAGAACTGATAAGCATCTAGGCTTGCCCTTTCTTCCTAATGATCAAGTGGCGCAATGAATGTTCCCAGAAGAGTAGTTTAGGCATGATCCTTTTACCTGATGAATATTCATGAAATAAATCATGACTTCATGACTACTTGTTAGTTTAATTGTCCTAATTGTATAATTATGTACACAGTGGTTTTTGGCCACTGCTGAAAATGTAGAATCAGATCTATCTTAACCCTTTCCCTGTTCTATATTTAGTCCAAATTTCAATACCTACTGAATATTCATGGGCAAAATAATTATAATGAAATATGTAAGGTGGACCATTGTAGCCATTTTAGAAAGAAAAGAAACAGATCTATCAAATTCTATGAGCAAACAGAGCAGACCCTGATCAGACGGCTCCTCTAGGAGCCGTCTGATTAGGGTCTACTCTGTTTGCAAATGTGTGAAAACACGTTGATATGAGGGAAAGGGTTAATTCTAAATGCAAACAGAGATACCGCCTTAAATTCTCTCAGTCTCACTTCAAATTTTCATAGTGAATAATAATTTAACAACTATTCAATATTTATTGTAGGAAATGTGGTTCTTGCGAACAGTGTAGATCCAGATCAGAAGGCGCAAAGTTGGAAATATGGTTGCAAGTAGGGTAGACCAAGAATTTGAGGTCTGCACTGTTTATCATTCAAATGTTCTTTCAGCAAAATACCTTTTACCACCGAGTACAAATGTAGACTATTAGTAACACCTGAACAATAATGGACTATTCTATATTAAGTTATTAACCCTTCTCTTGCTGAATTTTAAAACACATTTCTCCTTCTTTACCCATGTCCTGTTGTATAATTACATATATCTTCACTGTGTACAAGTATTTCGCTGTGCAATCACTGCTGTGGAGTGCACTTGTTGCACAATCAACTTGTAAATAGTGCAGACCCTGATTAAGACAGCTCCTGCAGGAGCTGTCTCATCTGGGTCTTCACTATTTACAGGTAGGTATATTGATGTGAATTATAGCAAGCAAAGGGTTAAAAACTCAGTATTCAAAGATCTTAGAGTTGACCCTTTACTTGATAGAGATGCCTTTCGACTCCAAAGTTTGCAAACAGAGGAAATCCAGATTAGGATCTGTTTCATTAGTATTTAGAGTCTGCTCTGTTTTGCTTAACCCTTTCCCTGTTCTATGTTTATTGCAAATTTCAATACCTACTGAATATTCAGGTGTGTTAAGCTTTGGCAGAAACTGTAGAATCATGTCTGTATTATGTCTTAAGCAACAGAGCAGACCCTCATCAGACAGCTCCTACAGAAGCCTTCTGATCTGGGTCTACTCTGTTTGCAAATGCATGAAAACATGTTTATATAAGGGAAAGGGTTAATAAATGGAATACAAATGTCATGTAAAATAGACCTGATTCTACAGTTTCTGCCATGGCCACAAATCATGATAGTGTTCATGTACCATTGTAAAACTTCAGCTTATAAATATTCATGATTATTTCACACAATTTTATCGATCAAAAAATGCATTCATCACACAGATTCACAGATATGATGTGGCTTTTGTCAGCACAGATGCAAGATTCCAGGTTCTTAGGAGTTCAGACATGGAACAAATCACACCTGATAACAGGCGACTGATATGTCAGCTGGGTTATCTGCTTTTCTAATAACTTCATAAAGTACCTGCTAAGTGGGAACACAGGGGAGAAATACTGCTTTAACCAATTACCTCATGGGCTAATTTTAGACCCATTATCTCATAGGCTATTTTAGATCCTACCTCTTTGAATAAATCTATCAAAAAGAAACATTAAATTTACTAGGGAAAAGGAAAAATCTAGAAATGTGTAGTTTTTAAACCATTGTGATAGAATTAGTGCATTTGCTCCTATGAATCAAATGTTCTATTTATAATAATGGATTAAAAAAGTGACTATTTTGGGCTTCAAAAGCATCCATTTCAGGGAATAGGTGGACCCATTCTCACTTGAATATTATTCAAGATTTCATGACCTTATAAATAATCATTGAAAGAGCTTTATAATGAAATAATTATGGACAACAGGTATTTTTAGCCAAAGAAGGAACTGTAAAAACATATCAAATACAACTAGCAAACAGAGCAGACCCTGATTAGACAGCTCCTACAGGAGTTGTCTGATCTGGATCTACTCTGTTTGCAAATGTGTCAGACAGTGTATGTGTTGGAATGGGTTAACCCTTTCAACACTGCACTTTCAGAATGGAATAGCCTGTCAGTCTTCAAATATAGAGTCCATTCAGTAATTGGAAACCACATCTTAGATTATTTTGAATGACAAAGAGTTCAGACCCTGATCTTCTCTATGAGCCCTCTGATCTGGGTTTTTACCCTGTTTGCAAATGACAATATGTGCGGGTCTGGAATTCAAAGGGTTAGCGTTACGTTATATTGTTGACCCGACAAACAGTTTTAGGGAAAGAGCGCAGACACAGATTAAACATGAATGGACATGATCAGGGTCTATATTATTTTCTACTCTCTTAAAATGGTGCAAAAACTGACTCTCTCAAAATTATATCAGAATTTACATATAATTATATTCAGCTATAATTTCCCATGTAGAGTAAATTGGGACTGTCTAAGTACTTAGGGTATTTAGAGTATGTGTGTGTTTGTTAACTGTTCTTAGTTTTGTTTTTACCTTTGATTATTTGCCAATACAGCAAGTTATGTTTTTTTGGTAAGAGCTTTTACTTTTACAACTGGTTTAGTACAAAGAATTGTTGCACATCGAGAGAGAACTTTTTTATAATGCTCGTCAAAGGAAAAAATGAGAATAGTTTTTGTCAGTCGGAATATGACAGCTGTCAAACTATTGGTCTTTGTTTTGTCTTGTGGGAGGGATCTATACAATACTTTTAATAGTTCTACATCAGTCACAAGTTAACCAAATTATCCTAAATATTTGGACAAACAAATATTGGCAAATATTGTTGATCAAACTGCACCTCAGACAGTATAGTTTGATCTGGGTCTATTCTGTTCGCTTCTCCATTTGTTTCAGTTAACTTAAAAGACATCAGAATAGTGCAAAATGGAATAAACCCTTTAGATCACTGAATTTTCAAATGGACTATTCCGAAATTCAAAAAGGTCAAGTTTACAATGGGTATTCAGGAAGTTTTTTAAATAAAAGTGTAACATGACAAACAGTGTAGACCCTGATGTTTGCAAAAGTCATTAGTGACTTGTTTCCCACACTAAAAGAGTTAATGCCTTTTAATGCCTTTGCAAACAGAGTAGACACAGATCAGAGGTTGCTCCTGTAGGACTCGTCTGATCAGGGTCTGCTAAATTTGCTTAAGAAATAATACCATATTTCTGCCATGGCTAAACATTCCTAGTTTCATTAAACCTCATGTAATTAACTCTTTACTCTATAAATATTCATGGAAGAAATAATGACATCATGAATATTAATTAGATTAATTGTTAAAATAGCATATGGACATAGGAATTTTCAGCCACAACAGAAACTATAGAATCACGTCTATATTATATCATAAGCAAACAGAGCAGACCCAGATCAGGTTACTCCTGTTTTCAAAGGCATAGAAAGGCATTTTTTTCCATACTATTTATCCCTTTCTCCGTTTGGCATTCATGTAAGAAATGATGAAATTATTCAGGAGGTGAATTTTTATAATGGCATATATATGTACAGAGTGTTTTTTTTATGTATTTTCAGAAACTGAGTCGGGTCTATTATAATTTCAGAACCAAACAGAGCAGACCCTGATCTGGGTCTACTGTGTTTGCAAATGCGTGAAAAAACTTTTATATGAGGAAAACGGTTATAGGATTCCTGAGAAGAAAAAAAAGCATAACTACTAGATAAAGACTGATTGTTCCTTTATAATTTTAGCTTGTCTATTGTTTTGTTTTTTTGTTGTTTCCCTTTTTCAAAGAAAAACTTAATGCTGCAAAATCTTGAATAGTCAATTTGTTCAATTTTTATAGGGCAAAAGAACGCAGGATTGTTTGGCCATGGCAGAAACTGTAGAATCAGATTTATATTATTCCATAAACAAACAGAGCAGACCCTGATCAGATTGCTCCTACAGGATCTGGGTCTATTCTGTCTCAAAGAGATGCTTCTAAAGAGTGAAGGAATAGCGATACAGTAAAACCTCCATAACGACCACTAAATTACAAGTATTTTGTGTTAAATGCAGGTAGCTGCTTAAAGCAAGGTGAAAGTGAAACAGAATGCTCCTATAGGAGCATTCTGTTTCACTTTCACCTTGCTTTAAGCAGCCACCTGGCCTAAATACCAACTAATTAACACACTTTAGTGGCCGTTACAGGGAGGTTTTACTGTATTTGTATTTGAGTATGCACCTTTATTTTTGGTTCTGACTACTATCCCTTTCATTGTCCTACGTTTAATCCGAATTTCGATACCTACTGAGTATTCAGGAACAAAATAGTTATAATGAAATATGGAAGGTGGAACATTGTAGCCATTTTAGAAAGTAAAGAAACAGATCTATCAAATTTCATTAGCAAACAGAACAGACCCTGATCATACGGCTCCTAATAGGCAAATGCATGAAAATACGTTGGGCTATAATTATAGTTACGTACTAAACTGTTGATGTACAATTCTCTTGGTTTACCCAGAAACAGTAGTAAAAGTCAAGCATCTGTTTGACAACGGTAATTTCATCCCGTGTTATCTGGTTGTTATCATTTAGGCTAAGTAGTTATGTTCCTGTGAGCATCTTCCAATATAAACAGTATCTCAGTAATCCAACAACTGTTTATATACAGTAAAATCTCTATAATTTTGCATCCACCAAAAAGAAATCTTAGTTCTTGGATATAACCCTTTCCCTCATATAAACGTCTTTTCACGCATATGCAAACAGAGTAGACCCAGATCAGACGGCTCCTAGAGGAGCCGTCTGATCAGGGTCTACTCTGTTTGCTAATAGAATTTGATAGATCTGTTTCTTCACTTTCTAAAATGGCTACAATGTACCACCTTGCATAATTCATTATAACTATATGCTTTCCGTGAATATTCAGTAGGTACTGGAATTTGTAATAAACATAGAACAGGAAAAAGGATTAAAGGCAGGTTGTAGCTTGTTACCCTTTCCCTTATATAGGGCTTCGTTAACCCTTTCCCTGTTTTATATTTAGTCCAATTTTCAATACCTACTGAATATTCATGGACAAAATAGTTATAAATGAAATATGGAATGTAGGACATTATAGCCATTTTAGAAAGTATAGAAACGGATCTTTCAAATTCCATTAGCAAACAGAGCAGACCCGGATCAGACAGCTCCTATAGGAGCTGTCTAATCTGGGTCTACTCTGTTTGCAGATGCGTGAAAACATATTTATATGAGGGAAAGGGTAAAAGGCAGGTTGTAGCTTGTTTTGTGACCCTTTCCCTTATATAGGGCTCAAGCAAGAGGGTGATTTGGAAGAAAAAGTCTCCCTAATCTTGCTGACTTGTTGCTGTTTTGAGCTGAGGGAGTTTTAATATGATTGTAGGGAGATACAAAATCAGGACAAACACTTCTCCCTCAATACCACTAAACTTCTCCCTGATGGAGAGCTCCAGCTTCAGAGCCGAGTTATATAGACTGCTATTGGCATCTTTGTAAACAGTGTAGACCCAGGTCAGACAGCTCTTGTCCACGACCTGAATCACATTTGCAAACAGCTTGGATCCAGATGAGACACCGACTAAATCGGCATTTCACCAGGATCCAAGCTGTTTGACGCTTGGTCAGTTGTTCTCAAAACGGAAGCAGTCAAATTTGTATCAGATCCAAATTTGAGCAAAGTGGAATAAGGGTTAGTTATTTGAACTGATACACCTGCTTCATGTGTAACAGAAATCCTGCAGGGAAGTTTATTTTAAGGAAATTGAAAGTGTACTCTTGCCAGTTCTAGATATGTTACATGTATCTTTGGATTGTACAATATGCCATCTGCTGTTAAATCGTTGTCTACTTTTTGATGAAATGTTGGCCATATTATTGACTACCCGAATTATACTAAATATTCAGAGACTCAATTTTCCAATCTCATGCAGTTTGTAATTTTGAACATTTCAATTTTTCCTGACCAGAGGTTTAGATAAGATGTGTAAATTTAAACATTTTCATGAATACTAAGCTCCTTTAATTCTCCACCAAATGCTTTACTGTGACCACTCTTTAGAATCGTCTTGAAGAGACGATTCTAAAGAGTGGTCACGGTATAGGGTTTGGTGGAGAATTGACGATTTTAGTATTTGGGTACTCGCCTTTATCTGTAGCTGAGGCTGCCTGACTTATTAGCAAATAGTGTAGAACCTAGTCAGAGGGTTACTTCAGGGACAGTTTGATCTGGGTATTCACTATTTTACTACTACATACATGTATATGTCGGTCTATTTGGAAGTTATAAATATGATGCAAAATTGAATTAATCATCTGTACAAACTGGTGGACATAAGAGATTAGGTGCCAGAACATTTAGAGGAAATAATTATCTGTAAACTTTCTTCATACATAACCCTGTAGTTGATTTTAAGACATTCTTTTATCACATTTATCATTATGTAATGTTTAAACCCTTTGAATGCTGAATATTGAGAGTGGACTGGTCCATTAGTGTTTACCTAGAGAGTACATTCAGTATAAAAGGCTGCAACTTGCCACAGGATTAATTGAATGACAATCAGTGTAGACCCTTATCATTTCCTGTCCGCTGTTAACTTTGCAAATGCTAGAATACTCGTTTCTCACATTCAGTGGGTGAAGCCGCTGTCAAAATGAAGATTTTCTTGAACATTAACCTGTGACCTGGAATATATTTCACTTGTTAAGAATACTTACATCTGTCTGAAAATATTCTTATCTTAACCCTGTACTCCATAAATACACCTTTCTATGCCTTTGCAAACAGACTGTAGACCTGTATGAGCCGTCAGATCAGGGTATGCTCTGTTGGCTTATGATAAAATATATGTATGATTCTATAGTGTCTGCCATTGACAATCATTCTTGTGTTCATGTGCTATTATAACAACTAATCTAATTAGTATTGATGATGTCATTTTTTTTACATGAATATTCATGGAGTAAAGGGTTAAGTAATATCTGTTAGATGCCATTGAATGCATATCCTAATTACCCCAGGTATTCAAACACCAATCTCCCCTCTCCATGCATTTGTAAAGCTGAACAATTCAATTTGGCAACATTTTGAGAACTTTAACATAGTAGCAAATTGTGAGGCCCTGATCGAACTTCCCCTATTGAACATTGCTTAGCTTAACGCTCGTTTTATTGTGTCACCTGCCGTGAGGCAGCACTGTGTCACGTACTAGGGATCACTTTTCAATCATCTGTCCTTCTGTCTGTCTGTCTGTTGGTCATAATTTCTTTTTTTATGCCCCCATTGACGATAGTCAGGGGGCATTATGTTTTGCACCTGTCCGTCTGTCTGTCCGTCCGTGAGTCACGCTTTTACGTGCAGTTGGTTGTCACAGTTTTTCATTGTCTTATATCTCACTAACCACTATAGCTATTGGCATGGAATTGCATATACACATAAACCACCATCCATACTTTCATTGCACACCCAGCCCATGCTGCCTGTAAGCCCAAGGTCAAGGTCAAATGACTTAGAAACTTACGTGCAGCTAGGCAAGCTCCACCAAGGGGGCATCACTGTGTCTTACACAATTTTCTAGTTTTTATTCTAACACTTCTCCCAGCAGGTGACACATGTGTTCCTTTGAACACTCTTGTTGTATCTGGTTTTATGTAGCTTTATGACAGTATTTCAGTCATATATCGCAATGTTCAGCTAATCACAGGTGGAGGAAGTCTGTGCAAGAAACTACAGTAATTGATTGCAATCGTTATCAAAGATTTAGTTGGATGTTACTGACAATTAAATAAGATGTCCCTTATCTGTCTCTTTTCAGGTGATACTTCAAAGAATTCCAATATGAGTATTTGTATTGATGAAATTGGTAAGTACAAACATTTATTGGAATTATTGTAAACCCTTTTCTTTACTTTATGAAGAGTGTGACTAATACATTGTAATTACATGTAGATAAAGTTGCATATTCAAGTACTAAAATAGTCATTTCTCCACCTAACCCTATGTTGTTACCATTCTCTAGAATTGTTTCTTGAGGTCACAGATTCTAAAGACTGTGGTCACAACACAGAATTTGGTGGAGAAATAAAAGAGCTGTTCTTGATATTCTTGCACCCTATCTTCTCAGTCTTCTGGTGCATGGGGCTCAATTTCAAATCCACCAAGTAGAAAAATAGATGAAATAGAGAACAAAGTAATAGTATTGTTTACCCAGAACTACAATTAATATTCGGTCCCCTGATCTCCCTCTCCATCTCTTTGTAAAGTTGAATAATATGGCGCCATTTTGATAACATTGAATTATAGTGTAGACCTTGATCAAACTGCTCCTTTATAAATTAGTAGCATGAGTTTGATCTTGGTCTGCACTGTTTACCTTAGTTTTTCTGTCTTAAAACTTAGGGAAATAAATTAATCCTTTACTGCATAAATATACCTTTCTTTGCCTTTGCAAACAGAGTAGACCCAGATCATCAGATGGCTCCTATAGGAGCTGTCTGATCAGATTCTGCCCTGTTTACTTATGATATAATATAGACATGAGTCTACAGTTTCTGCCATGGCCAAAATATCATGTGTCCTTGCCCCTATTATAACAATAAATCAAATTATGTCTCCCCCCCTTTAG
The DNA here is from genome assembly GCA_963576725.1 of Azorinus chamasolen. Classification (NCBI taxonomy): domain Eukaryota; kingdom Metazoa; phylum Mollusca; class Bivalvia; order Cardiida; family Solecurtidae; genus Azorinus; species Azorinus chamasolen. The sequence goes on along the minus strand of OY755251.1, from coordinate 7,627,315 downwards.
GGGAGGGAGACATATTGATGTTGTGCTTTCTGTCTGTCCATCCGTCCGTCTGTCTGTCTGTTAAAATTTTTGTGCAGCTAATCCTCCTACACTATTAGAGGGATTTCCTTCAAACTTTTACATATGAACCAGCTATATGTGAGGATGGTCATGTGGTTTGGAATTTCGGCTGCAACAATTTTGGCAGAAGTTATGGTCCTTTGTAGTTTTTCCTTATATATATAGAATCATATAGCGAAAAAATCTTGTGCAGCTAACTCCTCCTACACTATATGAGGGATTTACTTCAAACTTTTACATATGAACCAGCTATATGTGAGGATGGTCATGTGGTTTGGAATTTTGGCTGCAACAATTTTGACAGAAGTTATGGCCCTTTGTAGTTTTTCCTTATAGCGAAAAAATCTTGTGCAGCAAACTCCTCCAACACTGTTTTCCTTATATAGAATATATAGCGAAAAAATCTTGTGCTCCAACACTATTTTCCTTGTATAGTATATATATAGCGAAAAAATCTTGTGCAGCTATAAACTCCTCCTACACTATTTGAGGGATTTACTTCAAACTTTTACATATGAACCAGCTATATGTGAGGAATCTTGTGTAGCTAACTCCTCCTACACTATTTGAGGGATTTACTTCAAACTTTTACATATGAACCAGCTATATGTGAGGATGGTCATGTGGTTTGGAATTTTGGCTGCAACAGTTATTGGAGTTTTTCCTTATATAGAGTAATAGCGAAAAAATCTTGTGCAGCTAACTCCTCCTATACTATGTAAGAGTTTTCATTCAAACTTTTACATATGAACCAGCAATATGTGAGGATGGTCATGTGGATTGGAATATGGGCTGCAACAATTTTGACAGAAGTTTGGATTTTTTTCAAGTATGAAATTTATAGGGAAAACTAGTGTTTATAGATGTCTACAAAAGTTTACAGATAACCAATCTATATGTGATGCACAACCAACCTATATGTATCTATAAGTGACGCATAACCAATCTATATCTATATATGTGAAATCTATATGTGAAGGTGGTCATGTGATTTTGAATTAAGCTTGATTATCATAATAGTTGTTAAACGCAACTCTTGGTTACGTTCATTCCTCTTGTGTGTTTTTCTCAAAAACAAACTCTAGTTAATATTCATGACGTCATTATTTCTTACATGAATATTAATGGAGGAAAGGGTTAAAATATTTCTTTGTAATGGCTGGGCAAAAATACAGACAGTAAAATCTGTCCTAACCATCTATTCATTTATTGAACATAAGGAATATTAAAAGGCAGGTGGTTTCTTAATGCAGGTCAAAAGTAATGCAAAAAGCTCCTATAGGAGCTCTCTGCATTATATATGATCTACATTAGGCGTGACCTGCCTCACAGACCCATAATTATACCTCATTTTTTATGGCTGCTTAAGACTGGTTCTCCTGTATATATAGACCACTGGTGGCACAAAGAACAAGTGATGGGGGAGAGATGAATACCTGCCGAGTGTCTGTAAATAACTGTCAAAATATTTGCCAGCCACCCCATCTGGCCTGATAAAAAAATTCCATTGAAACAGACAGTCTAACGTCTATCTTTAGACTCGTCATGTCTTAACCCTTTCAACGCTGAATTTCCAAATGGACTATTCTAAATTTCAAACTGGTCAAGCGTATCATAAATATTCAGGGATTGTTTTTAAAGAAAAGTGTAATATGATAAACAGTGTAGACCCAGATGAGAGGGCTGCTCTAGGAACCCTCTCATCTGGGTCTACACTGTTTGTGAAGGTCATTAGTGGCTCGTTTCCCAAATTGAAAGAGTTAGTTAACCCATTTGGTGTGGGAAACAATTTGTATTGTAGAATCAGATGAGAGAGCTCCAGAATGATTACTGTTTGCCATATGACAATAATTTGAGTAGAACATCCCTAAAAAAGTCAAGTTGAACATGGCCTTTACAATTTTTGGAAGAGTACAATGTAAAAATTCAGTGCTGAATGGGTGAAACTTTGATGTGATAATCATGACATGATTGACCTAGGCAAGTAACATAACTCCTGATAAACTCTTTACTCCATAAATACGCCTTTCTACATCTTTGCTAACAGAGAAGACCCAGATCAGTTGGCTCCTATAGGAGTTGTCTTATCAGGGTCTGTTCTGTTTGCTTATGATACAATATAGACATGATGCCAAATGGCCAAATATTCTGGTGTCCAGGGGCTGTTATAACAATTAATTTAATTAATATTCGTGATATATTTATGTTCATCATGAGTAAAGGTTTATATGCCAATGATTCAATGTCTCATCAGTTCAAGCTGCAAGCACCTGGTCTGTGGTTTCCGAAACAAATGTAAGCAATCCATGAGTTACAATTTTCATTGCAAAAACAGTCAACTGCTCAAACTTTCATATTCATCAAATTCAAAATTCAGCTAAAATCTTATTGAAATATCAACCTAATGAACACTGGAAAAGAGTGCTGGCATCTGCAAACAATGTAGGCCGAGATCATAGGGCTCCTCTAGGAGCCCTATAATGATCAGGGTGTGTCATTCTTAATCCTATAGCAAATTTTATATATAAAACTGAATGAACTCTAATAAAGTTACATATACGAAATAAGCAGATTGTGAGAACTAACCAAGATCAGAGAGCTGTCTGATCTGGGGCCTCTCTATTTGCAAAAAAATAAATATGGATATATATGAAGTACAGGGTTAATTGAATAACAGTGTAATGAAGTGTATAAAGACATGTCCTTTTGAATGTTTTTTGTCCAATCAAAGTTTCATCTTTTTTCCTTGCCTTTTTAACCCTTCCGTTGCTGAAATTTCCGTGTGGAATGGTCATCTTAGTTTCAAAGTAGAATCAATTCAATGTTAGACCTTTACTCCATGAATGTTGTCTCTAAAGGATAAAATAATGATCACAATGTATCAAAGCCAATAAGTTAACAGTAGAGTCCATTTGCTAAAGACTTTTGGATGCCAAACAGTGCATACCCTGATCAAACAGCTCTTCTTATAGGAGCCCCCTGATCCGGGTTTCACGCACTGTTTGCAAATTTGTTGTCAGAACATTTCATTTCCCGTATTCAAAGGGTTGACCTTTATCCTGAAAGAGCCCTCTGATCTGGGTCTGCATTGTTTACAGATGACAATACATGTATTTCTTGCATTCAAAGGGATAGGCAAAAACAGTGATGTCTTTTCATTGGGAAGAATTTTTGTTCAATCAAATGTTTTACCAATTAAAGCAAAACAACACTAATTGGGCTAAGAGTTTTTACTGGTTGATTGCTGGATGTAATGGTTGAGTACATGTTACTTTATGTCTGCCAGTTGTGTACAAGTTGCAGATAATCTCCTATTTCTCATCCCAAACTGAGACTACCTTGTTGCTACTCATTAGAATGACATCAGAGAGGAACTGATGCTAATGAGTAGTATCAAGATTGGGTTTTGTGGAGAAATATAAAAAAAACGTTTCACATATAGATTTCAAAAATACTACTCTTTTGTTCAGTTCTGGTGCAGTACCAACTCATAGGAGTCCTGTGTAAATGTATTTTTAATAGGACATTGCAGGAATGGGATTTTTTTGTGGGAGGGGTTGAATTGTGTACTTTTGAGGAGCAATCACAATGGTTTCAAAGCATGACTCAAAAGGCATCAATATGGTGGAATGGGTTAACCCATTCCCTCATACTGACACCTTTTGACGCCTCTGTAAAAGTCAACTTTTGAAACCATTGTGATAATCAGAGCATTCAAAACTACTTAATTCTTAAATTTTCCTTTTTACAATTGTACTAGCTAGTAAATACTCCTTTTTAGTAGATTTATTCAAAGAGGTTGGATCTAAAAATAGGCTATGAGGGAATGGATTAACTGCTGGAATACCCAGAAATGACACTGTTCTGCTTGCAACCTGACCAGTACATGATAATGTTTCCTACAATCAAAAGGTTATAGGTGAAATATAGATATAACAAAAATCATATTAATGGGTTTGAATGACACCTTACCTATTTTTACAAATATCAAAAAAATATTTTTGACAATATGGAGGACATCAGCAAATTGAAACAAAGAAACAATTTAATGACATTTATTTTCAATTAGTAGAATAAAACACTTCAGTGCAGTGATACGAGGCAATATACATTTATATTAACTCAAGGAGTTAGGAAATATGAATTGTAAAATATTGATTCTGAGGTATAATTATGGAATAACTGGTAAGAATAAAATTATGTGGTTTGTATTTTTGTTTGATTTCTTAATTGTTTTCATTGCATTTATAATTCTTTTCTCCATGTATATTCATGTAACATTTATAATGGCATGTGAAGTCAGGACAATTTGGTCATATGTAGTGGAAACCGTAGAATCAGATCTATATCATTCCATGAGCAAACAGGGTGGACCCTGGGTTTACTCTTGTTTGCAAAGGCATTAACCCTTTCCCTGTTCTGTATTTAGGCCAAATTTCAATACCTACTGAATATTCATTAACAAAATAGTTAAAAAGAAATATGGAATGTGGAACATTGTAGACATTTAAGAAAGCAAAGAAACAGATCTATCAAATTATATCAGCAAACAGAGCAGACCCTGATCAGACGGCTCCTCTAGGAGCCGTCTGATCTGGGTCTACTCTGTTTGCAAATGCATGAAAACACGTGTATATGAGGGAAAGGGTTAATGGGACTCTGATTGTCCTGTTCAAGAAAGCCCTATGTTGTGACTACTCTTTGAGACAATTTTGAGTGGACTCACATCAGAGGGTTCAGTGGAGATGACTGTTTTAGTATTTAGATATGTGTCTTTATTAATGGTTCTGTCTCTTTTGACTACATCTAACCCTTTCCCTGTTGAATATTCATCTAAGAAATAAAAACATCATGAATATTTATTTGCTGAATTTTTATAACAGCATAATTATATATGTACTCGCACATTTTATTGGTAAAAAGTGTGTAAGGGTCAGATTTATTATAATTTCACAAGCAAACAGAACAGAGCCTGATCGTATGGTCTGATATGAGTTTCTGCCCATGCCAAATAGTCTTTAGTTCATATACCATTATAGAAAAATCCAGCTATTTAACCCATTTGCCCCCAGTGGATTCTTCCATGCTTATATATTGGATTATCTATCTTTTATCTAAGGGATGTATGGTCTAAATTTTCATCTTTATTTTGTTTTTTATTGAATTTCTTATCAACAAACAGTGTAGACTCTGATCTAATATATATTCATGATGGAACAGATTAAAGGTTTAGCGGTAGAAAGTTTGCAATGAATTGAAAACGCTACTTATGATAAATCCTTTCCCTATTGAATATTCATGTAAGAAATAAACACATCATAACCCATTCCCTCATAGGCTATTTTTAGACCCAACCTCTTTGAATAAATCTATCGAAAAAGAGCATTTACCAGAGACGAGGAAACTTTTAGAATTGTGTAGTTCTGAAATCATTGTGATAAATAGAGCATTTGCTCTATATATAGGAGCAAATGCTCTATTGATCACAATGGTTTCAAACAGTGACTTTTACAGAGGTGTCAATATGAGGGAATTGGATAAATATTTATTCGCTTAATTTTTGTAATGACATATTATAAACTTTCGGTATTTGTTGAATCTGTAGAGCCAGATCTATTATTATTTCATAAGAAAAAAGAGTAGACCCTGATCAGTCGGCTTCTGTAGGAGCCAGGTGATCTGATTCTACTCTGTTTGCAAAGGTATGAAAAAGTGTTTATATGAGGGAGAGGGTTTATGTTACATTGCATGAGAGAACAGACAGGATTTGTACAATGACACATGGCAGGTACACATAGTCTGTCTAGCAGCTTGTAAAATCATCAGTCTGGGAGATTCACTAGTTCATTGACAGTTAAATCTCTCTAACTCCAACCACTTCAATGACTATCAATATCTGTTTTTTTAAGGCAGGTGGTAACTTAATGCAGGGTGAAAGTCATGCAGAAAGCTCCTCTGGGAGCTTTCTGCATGACTTTCATCCTGCACTTAGCAGCCACCTGACTAAAAAGATTTCAGCTCTTTATAAGTAAAAGTTTAGCATAGAGAGGATTCTCTGTATTCCACAGGGTGCAAAAGAGGCATAACAGAGTAGAGAAAGAAGTCAGCAGATTTTTTTGGCATGCCTCTTGACTCTTATGTCAAATTATTTTTCTATGTTGTATTGTCTACAGAGAGCATCAACCTCTCAATATGTCATAATTTTAATTTGTTTTGCATTTAGATGCTGTATGTACACTGATAAGTGTGCTTCTGGCTAAGATCCAATTTATTTCAATACCTTTTTACAAAATTAAAGATAATGTAGAGATTTAAGAGAAAAGTTATGTTGACCCATGTTACATTGTTAATTGTCTAAAGGATAGCCATACCATGTCTTAGTTATTGGAGAGACCATCAGGCTGATCCAAAGTGCTGGAATTGGATGTCGCCGAAATTCTGGGATTGTTTACAATTTATCTCAAGGAATTTTGAATTGGGATAGTAAAAAGAACATCGCCGTCTACCGGACGGGACGAGTTGTGGCTATTCGCATGCGCGAGTTCTGGTTATATAAAAAATATGCAGTCAAACTGTCACTAACCAATAAGGTCTTGTTTGAATATTAAAGTATTTATAGAAAACGTGGTTGAATTTGAATAAAAAGATCAGTTGAATCCAGAATGTCGATATTTTAATTCAAATATACATGATTATTTTATCCCAGAACAAAGTGCAATGATTTTTGCATTCCGTATAAAATTCGAGTAACGGTAGGCTCAGTTTCTATATTTAGATTGACCTACTCATAAATCGATGGAGCTGAACAGATTATTTTGGTCTATGCCAGTTCCCGTCCCTTTAAGAGTTTCTTAATCTAATTATCATGTGAGTAGAAAGGAAACACATGTACTTTTTATCCATTAATCCTTGCTTCCCGACTTGATTCTTATTAAACCGAGTTTCTCCAGCGGTGGATTAAGTTAATAAAACTAAAAAATCAGTGCTATTTATATCGATGGGAGTGTTCGAGTGGACTAAGGCGTTGGGAATTAGTGTTCAAGTTTACCCTTTGTATGACCTGGCGTGGGTTCGAAATCCACCTATTACCCAAAAATTATTTTTTCTCTTTTTTCTTTTCTCGTATTTGTATAATTCTATTGGTGATTTTTCCGTTATTCATCAACATATTTGCAGAAAATTGAAATACTAGGCAGTGGTGCTTGATAGTCATCGTCTTCGTTCTATTTATAGCACATTTACTATTTGATATGCACAATACATGTAGTTATTTATAGAAACCTATTTACGATCCGGTGCCAAAACCTTGTCAAACGGCCCCTGTATATAGCAACTGTTCGATAAAAAAAAACTGCTACAGGCCTCTCTTTGGCTTCCTTTTAGAAGGAAGCCAACTTGTATTGACCCATGCTACATAATCATTTGTCTAAAGGATAGCAATACCATGTCTTTAAGTTATGTTGACCCGTGTTACATTATTGGCCAAAGTATAGCAGTACCATAACCCTAAGTTATGTTGAAACATGTTCCATAATCAGTTATCTAAAGGATAGCATTACCATAATTACCCTAGGTTATGTTGAACCATGTTACATTATTGTCTAAAGGATAGCAACACCATGACCCTAAGTTATGCTGAACCATATTACATTATTGTCTAAAGGATAGCAACACCATAACACTAAGTTATGTTGAACCATGTTACATAATCAGTTATCTAAAGGATAGCAATACCATAACCCTAAGTTTTGTTAAACCATGTAACATTATTGTCTAATGCCTAGGTCACATATTCACGGATTTGACGCCGGATTGGCTAAGGATACAATCTGACATCATTTGTGGCAATCTCTATTGGTCTGTAGCTTTCCGTATTTTAACCATAGTCATAGGTAGCACATCGTAGTACATCCTTTCTAAACCATATTAGAATGTACTGATCCGTTTTAGTCCATATGAAAACAGTATCAATCCGTACTTATTCGTAGGCCCGAAGTCAGATTGCTTAATTAGGTCGCTCCGTGCTATTCTGTATCAGACCGTTCTTATTTGTACTAAACCGTACTAAATATACCGCAGCAAACCATTGTTCATCCGCAGTGCACTTGCCCTGACATGCGTCATTCCGTATTAGACTGTCATTTCTGTATTAAACCATGTCATTTCTGTATTAAACCGTGTCATATCGTAACAATCCGTATCACTCATGGCCCATTTCCTACATTATCCTACCATAGGTACGTCAAAACCCATAGTCACACCAGTATTTCTGGGGTCATCCCTGAGATTTAATCTGTAGTGGAACTGGGGATGTGGTCTGTGAGTGTGAGACCTAGGCATTAAGGATAGAATCATTACCCAAAGTATTCAGACACCAACAACCTATGAAAGTCAATTTGGCATTTTGATAACTTTCACCCTTTACCACAATCATGAACTTGTAGTAAGAAATATTGACATCATGAATATTAATTAGATGATTAGATAATGATGATTGGATGATTATAACCAATCAAATATTTTACTATGGTAGAAACTATAGTCATATCTATTTTATTTCATGGGCAATCAAAGCAGATCCTGATGTATCATCAGACGGCTCCTACAGGAGCCATCTAATCTTGATCTACTCTGTTTCTTCTAATCTTAGTCTGTACTACTTGCCAAAGTCTGTCTGTCTGTCTGAATACTTAGGGTAATTAGGGTATGTTCCAGTCAGTAGATTGTGTTTATTACATGTGAATGCCACAAGGGCTCTCCAAGTATGTTTTGTTTACTAAACATCCTTTGTGTGGTTGATAGTATATTGTTATACATGGGGAAACACAGAGTCTGGTAATTGCTCTGTACCTTGAAGAGCACGGTATATTCTTTGATATATAGGTACTGTGGGAATTGAAGATCAGTACAGAATCAGCCATTGACAATCCTTAATGTTGTTGTTAACCCTTTCCCTCATATTGACACCTTTTGACGTCTCTGTAAAAGTCACTTGAAATCATTGTGATAAATAGAACATTTGCATTGATTTCAAAATTAAAAAATCCTTTTCTCTAGTTTCTTGCTTTCCTTTTCGGTAGATTTATTTAAAGAAGTTGGATCTAACAATAGCCTTATAATGAGGGAATGGGTTAAATGTACCGAGTACTATCAAGAACAGCTATTATAGATATGCACAAGAAATCTTGGTCTTCGTGGAACCAGATCTATATTATCCCATAGGCAAACAGAGCAAACCCTTATTAGATGGCTCCTATAGGAGTGGTCTGATCTGGGTCTACTGAGTTTGCAAAGGTTTTAAAAGGCATATGTATGGAGGAAAGGGTTAAGCCTTTACTCCATGAATATACATGTAAGAAATAACGCCATCATGAATATGAATTAGATTGATTTTTATAATGGCACATGAATGCAAGAATTTTTGGCCATGGCAGAAACTAATGAATTATATCTATATTATTTCATAAGCAAACAGGGCAGATCCTGATCAGAATGCTAGTCTTTTGATATGGGTCTGCACTACTTGCCTAAGTTGGTCGGTTTGAGTACTTAGGGTCTCTCAATTGTAAATGCCTTTTTATGCTTTTTGCAAACAGAGTAGACTCAGATCAGACAGCTCCTGAAGGAGCTGTTTGATCAGTGTCTGCTCTGTCTGCATTTGAAATTTTATAGATCTGATATTACAGCTTCCACCATGGGGAAAAACATCCCTTTTAACCCTTCGCTTGCTAATCACGTTAATATACCTACCTGTAAATAGTGAAGACCCAGATGAGACAGCTCCTGCAGGAGCTGTCTCATCAGGGTCTGCACTATTTACAAATTGATTGTGCAACCAGTGCACTCTACAGCAGTGATTTCACAGCGAAATACGTGCACACAGTGAAGATATATGTAAATATACAACAGGGCATGGGTAAAGAAGGAGAAATGTATTTTAAAATTCAGCGAGCGAAGGGTTAAGTACATGTTCCATTTTATTGATTCTGTCCATGAATTATACTAATGATATGATAAAATCTTGAATAAATGTTAAACAGAGAAAGGGTTAATATTATGTGTTTTGTATCTTCAGATCTCTCAGAGGTGCCGGGGTATACACCAATCACAAAGGCTACACCAATATGGAAACGGGACATGATAGAAAAGAAAAACCAAGAAAAAATTGAAGAATATATTGTAAGTTGTAAGAGAAGCAAATGGCACAAAGCATACCATGATAACAATTTCATATTAGCTCACCTGGCACAAAGTGCGGCCACGCATGAGCTATTGGGACCACCCTTTGTCCATTGTTCGTCATCATATAGTATGGATATAGAGCTCCATGTATGATGTGTAAATTTACATGTTCAAGAATAGCTCCTTTATTTCTCCTGCAAACCCTATACTATGACCATTCTTCAGAATTGTCTCCAAGAGATGATTCTAAAGTGTTGTCACAGTATAAGGTTTGCTGGAGAAATGACAATTTTAGTATAATGGTACGCACTTATCTGTAGCTCTTATGGGTAGTGCATCATTATGCCTCCACCCACATAGTGATGAGGATGACATATATTGATTTTGTACTTTCTGTCTATTGGTCTGTCTGTTGGTCTGACAGTCACAAAGTTTGTCTGTGCGTCTTCTCCAGAAGGGTTGGCAGATTTCAATAAATCTTCACAGCATTGATCATCATGAAGTGTAGTTGTGCATTATCACCAGGATGATCGGGTTAGAGTAATTTTCAAAGAGTTGTGTCCCCTTGAATGATATGAAATTTGGCACAGTTATAGGACTTTGAAATTTTCTTTTTTATATAACTAATTATAGTGAAAATATCTTGTATCCAACTCCTCATACACCAATTGGAAGATTTAATGGAAACTTTCACAAATGAACAACCTTGATTGGAATACATGACTTTTTTTGTATATACAAAAAACAAAGGAACAGGGGAAGGGTCAGACAAATTTCACAGGAGCTTGCGTCATGGAAATAGCTCTGAAGTATTGATCGAAATCTTACAGTATGTATAAGTATTTTTAATCAGTTTGTAATTAATAGAACTGTTGGTAAATTTAACCGTTTCCTTGATGGAACACAGAGTAGACCCTGATCAGAGCGTTCCTGTAGGAGTTGTCTGATCAAGGTCAGCTCTGTTTACTTATGAATACAATTTCTGCCAAAAGAATCCTGTTTTCTTATACAATTATAAAATTTTGTTTGCTTGACCCTTTCCTCCAGTCTGATCTGGGTCTACTCTGTAGACGTAGAAAGGCGTATTTATGGGGTACAGGGCTAATCAATATTCATAATGTCTTATTATTTCTTACATAAATATTCATGATGTAAATGGTTGAATATTTATGGACATTTATTGTAGAAAAGCAAAGAACGTGAAAAAGCAGAGGCCGAGAAATGGAAGAACGTCCCAGAGTGGAAACGAAAGCTCATGATGGAGAAGGAGCGGGAGAAAATGAAAATGAGTGAAGATGAACAACAGAAGGTAAATGTTTTCATCTAGTGATACTCAAGTTTGCAGAATTTTCAGTCTGGCCCAGATGATAGCACTCAAAAATTAGTATCAGACATAGTTTTATTAGATTTTTTTTGTTTGTTTTTTTTTCAATTTTTTGTTGCTATTTAAAGAAGAAGGAGTATATTTCTTTACAGTTGGTTGTTACCGACAAAATGGTTTCAGTTTTGTTATGTTTTACCAAATTGATTACCCATTACTGCATACATATGCCCTCCATGAATTTTGATGAAAGAAATGATGACATCATGAATATTAATTAGATGAATTTTTAAAATGGCATATTAACACTTTGCCAAAGCAGAAGCTGTGAAATACGTTTTATATTATTCCGTAAGCCAACAGAGCAGACTCTGATCAGACTGATCCTATAGGAGCCGTCTGATCAGGGTCTGCTTTGTTTGTAAAGGCATAGAAAGGTATATTTATCAAGTAAAGGGTTAATGCCTTTGCAAACAGAATAGACCAAGATCAGACGACTCCTGCAGTTTTAATGATTTTATGCTTGGCAATTTATCTGGGCCAGATGTGAACCAAGAAATGAAGCTTGCTTTTTTGCTGTGGTTCTTTCCAAGTTGATTAGAAAAAGAACACAAATTGATTCACTCCAGTTTTCTCACAAAATTCTTCATCTGATTTTATCTGGGCATTAACTTTGCTTTGTATGGACAGAAATCATATTAATTTGGCACACATCTCGATCATGAGTAAATGATGTACAAAAACCATAATTCTAGCGTCTCTAGTTTTATAAAATTTCCTCTGGTCTCTTGCATTGACTTAATATGTCTGGCTCATAACTGTTTTATTGTATATATGAACAGATTTCAATGGAATTTGGCACATGATTTTAATGAGTAAAATGTTTTATACATGTAAGAACCATAACTCTAGTGTCAAACAGTTTGTAATTATTTCCCTTTTTAGATTCTTTTGTTACATAAATTTGTCAGTGCTAGAGTTCTGCAGGCTCCTGTGGCCATCTAGTTACTATGAACTACATGTAGTATCTTCGTAAGCAGGGCAAACATTTGTTTTTTACCAAATTTCGTCACACCTTTTTTAAACCCTTGCTCCAATGTGCAGTGATCATGCAAGCTTTCTGGGCTTCAGTTTTGTCGTCCACATTGTTATATCACCATCACAGTTTTTGTGTATTTCATTAAGACATGTTTAACCCTTCCCCTTATAAATATTTAACCCATTCCCTCATATACTCGGACCCAACCTCTTTGAAGGAGTGTTAAGTAGAGAAAGGGAACATTGTAGAATTATGTAGTTTTGAAACCATCATGATAAATAAAGCATTTGCTCCATTGGAGCAAATGCTCTATTTATCACAATGGTTTCAACAGATGACTTTTACAGAGGCGTCAAAAGGCGTCAATATGAGGGACTGAGCTAAGCACAAATTGATGACATTATGGCTATTCATTAACTTGCTTATTATATCTATAAAAAATGATCAGGAAATTGTTGACTTTGTCAAAAACTGTATGATCAGATCAGTATAATTTCATCAGCAAACAGGGCAGACCCTGATCAGACGGCTCCTACAGGAGTCATCTGATCCGGGTCAACTCTGTCTGCAAAGGCGTGAAAAAGTGTTTACATGAATGAAAAGTTTAAACAACTTGTTCAAACGAAGGTATTCAGCTTGGAATATTAACCTTTTCCTCCATAAATACACCTTTCTGGGCCTCTGTAACAGTCACTTCTTGAAACCATTGTGATAAATAGAACATTTGCTCCTATGGAGCAAATGCTCTGTTTATCACAATGGTTTAAAAACTAGCTACACAATTCTAAAAAAAATCCTGTTCTCTAGTTAATGCTCCTTTTTGGTAGATTCATTCAAAGAGGTTGGATCTAAAAATAGCCTATGAGTGAATGGGTTAACTGTGGTCCTGCCAGTGGTTGACACTTAGTAAGTAGATTCTCAAAAGCCCGAATAAATCTGAAGAGGTAAAAATTACTGAAGATCAGAATTTGAGGAAATATAAGATTTAAGACTATTTATGGTAAAACAAAATACCAACAGGGAATTATTAACACTTTACTTCATATAAATGCCTTTTCACACATGTGCAAACAGAGTAGACCCTGATCAGATGGCTCCTATGGGAGGTGTCTGATCAGGGTCAGCTCTGTTTGCTTTTGACATGATATAGATCTGATTCTACAACTTTTGTCGAAGCAAAAAGTTAACTTGAAAAAGTTCAGTAATGAATATTCATGTAATTATTTCTTACATGAATAATGAACATGGAAAGGGTTAATAGATTCAATGGTGTCTCATTGTATATATGTGTATTGCTTCATTTCAGTAAATAATAATGTGTTTCTGTCTTTGATTTACAAAGACAACTGTTGCATTATGGGGACAATGATAGTTGGACATCTGCAGACAGTGTAAACCAAGATGAGACATCTTAACCCTTCTCTTGCTGAATTTTAAAATACATTTCTCCTTCTTTACCCAACTTGTAAATAGTGCAGACCCTGATGAGACAGTTCCTGCAGGAGCTGTCTCATCTGGGTCGTCACTATTTACAGGTAGGTATATTGACGTGAGTAGCAAGCGAAGGGTTAATTGAACACCAATCCTGATCTACATTATTTCTAGTCATTATGGAAAAAACACTGTAAATTTTATGAATGACAGATTGTGGACAGAATAGAGTTTAGCACTTTACTCTATGAATATTCAGGAAAGAAATAATGACATCATGGATATTAATTGACTGAATTTTTATAATGGCACTTTGAACAAAAATTTATTGTGACAGAAACTGTAGGCTCTGATCTATATTATATAAATAGCAAACAGAGCAGACCCAGATTAGACGAGCCTGATCTGGGTCTACTCTGTTTGCAAAGGCGTATTTATGGAGTAAAGGGTTTATCCTTTATTTCATGAATAGATATTACAATTTGTTTTAGCAAACAGGTTAGACCCAGAGCAGAAGCTCTTATTGGAGCTGACTGATCAGGGTTTACTCTGTTTGCTTATGAAATAATATAGATCGGATTCTACAGCATTCCTAAGGGCCAAAAATGTGTTTGTTGGTATGCTTCTATAAAAACTCAGTTTATTCATGCAGTCATTATTTCTTACATGAATAGTTATGAAGTAAAGGATTAAAAACCATTTTCTAAATCTTGGTCTATGCTATTTTCAAATGTCTAGATGGGCTGTTACATTTACTGGCAGGCCAAATGAAAATATGAAATAACTTATCGAGTCTAGGTGATAAAAAAATGATACGAGGCTCTCCTTTGTATATCCCTTGCCATATGCCTTGTTCAATGTAATAGTCTTATGAATTTTTAGAATGGCGATCAAAAGGAAGATTACTTAATGAGTTACAGACGTGAGGTAGTGTATTCTGTGTGACATGAATTATCTCCCTTGCATTGCCGTAAAATTTATAATCATTATACCTATTCATCTAAAGACTGTCTGTCAAAACTTAAAATTGAAGTTTTCATTTTGAAGACAAAGAAAATGACTAACATGGAATTCTTGCCTTTGTTAAAGCATGTACCTCATTCCTTTGCATGGTTGTGAGAAAGGTACTAAAATATACAGAGCGATATTTATTTAAATACTAAAATCGTCATTTCTCCACCAAACACTATGTTATGACCACTCTTTAGAATCTTCTCTTTGAGACGATTCTCAAGAGTGGCCGCAACACAGGGTTTGGTGCAGAAATAAAGGAGCTATTCTTGCAAACATTTAATTTTAGGCATCTTATCTGGGCTTCCGCTATTGATCAGTTTGTGATAACTTTTTGCAAACTATTTGGATCCAAATTAGATGCCCAGTAACTCAGCTTCTTCTCAGGACCCAAATTGATTGAAATTGCGATTGCTAATTTATTGATTGATTTATTTTTTGTTAGGAAAATGGTATGTTCAAAATTGAAGCAGATAACAGTTTTTGCAGATGAAACTTACTTTATGTTGAAAGGGTTATGGAAAAAGTTGTTGTCGAAGAAGAAACCAAATTATGCATTAAATTGGTTTATGCATTGAATGATTTGATGAATGCAGCATGTTCTAACATCAAACTAACATTTGTATTTACTACCAGGCTGCGGAGGAAGAAGCCAATAGGAAGAGAAGGGTAAAAACTCCATCTTTGTTTTATATTTTCATATACAGTAAAACCTCTGTCAAGCGATAACACACACCAGTCATATTATTAGGCTTTAACTCTTTACCTGTCAACCCATTCTCTCATATTGACGCCTTTTGACTCCTTTTAAAGACACATATTAATGCATTCCCTCATATTAATGAATTTTGACCACTCTGTAAAAGTCACTTTGTGAAACCATTGTGATAAATAGAGCAGAAACTGTTGCTCCTACAGGAGCAAATGCTCTGTTTATCACAATAGTTTCAAACTACAAAATTGTAAAATTTTCCTTTTCTCTAGTTAATGCTCCTTTTCGGTAGATGTATTCTAGAGGTTGTATCTAAAAATAGTCTATGAGGTAAAGGATTAATGCATTGCAAACTAGAGTAGACCCTGTAGGAGATTTCACACCTTTTAATGACCCTATAGATGTGTCACACCTTTTCATGCCTTTGCAAATAGAGTAGACCCAGATCTAGGTCTACTCTGTTTGCAAAGGCATGAAAAGATATTTCTATCAGGTAAACTGTGAAGCAGCTATCTGCTTTTAAAGCTATTTAACCCTTCGCTTGCTGTTCACTTCAATATACCTACCTGTAAATAGTGAAGACCCAGATGAGACAGCTCCTGCAGGAGCTGTCTCATCAGGTTCTGCACTATTTACAAATTGATTGTGCAACCAGTGCACTCCAGAGCAGTGATTGCACAGAGAAATAATTGTAGACAGTGAACATATATGTAATTATACCACAGGACATGGGTAAAGAAGAAGAAATGCATTTTAAAACTCAGCAAGAGAAGGGTTAACATGGCACGTTCTTACACTAAATGGTTGCTTTATAGAGGTTTTATTGTCTTTTGTAACTGCCTATCATATCTCTACTATCTGCCTAAAACTGCACAAGCAAGCAAAAACCGAATCAACTCATAAAAGTTAGCCCCTTTCATACTAAATGTTCATAGTGTAATGGTCCATCATTGTTTAACTCTTTGCACACTAAGTAATTTTTCGTCTACAACAATGGTCCTCGGCTTCAAATTCTTAAAATAACTTTTCTCTAATTTCTTTGCAAAAATATTATCAAGATGACAAACAGTTGGGATCCAAACTGTTTGCATAGATTATTACAGTTTTGCCTCTAGCATGCAAAGAGTTAACAATAGAATCCAATCAAAATGCATTGGAGTATTTACTAAGAGGATTTTGAGTAACACACAGTGCCGACCCTGATTAGAACACTCCACTAGGAGTCCTCTGCTCTGAGTCAACACTGTTTGCCAGTACGCTTGTTTCCTACATTCATAGGGGTTTCGAACAGAGTTAATTAGGGTTATTAGGTCCATTGCTTTATAAACTTCTAGTCATTGATCTGTTACTGTTTCTGATGCTTCCCCATAGAATATATATCCTAATTACCGAAGTATTTGGACAGTCACACGTAGGAAGATATTGCAGACCCAGATCAAACTGCTTCTAAAAGAGCATTTTGATTAGGGTCTACATGTTGTTACTATATTATTCCGGTTTAAAGTTATCAAAATGGTACCACATTGAATTGTTCAACTTTACAAACAGATAGAAAACAGAGACAGAGTGTCTGAATATTTAAGGTTTTAAGGGTATCATCCTTAGAAAATTCCATCAAACTTCACAGACCCTTAGATAGATAGGGGAAGTTTGACATGCACAACACCAGTCAGTAACCATTCACAACAGTCAATACCCAAGATTACCGGTAATTGCTTCTTCTTCTCGTTGTATTAACTAAATCTTTATTGACAAGTGAATGTATAAAGACATGTCTAGACCAGTAAAGGTTTCTTGTTGCCATACATTAATTTGCATGTTCAGATACAGTAGACTCTTCTTAACCTGATGAATATTCATGTAAGAGTTAATCATTTATTTGGTGAATATTTAAAATGGCATACAAACTCAGAAATGTTTGGCCATGGCAGAAACTGGAATCATATCTATATTATAGCATAAGCAAACAGAGCAAAGCTTTCTGGAGCCATCTGATCTGGGTCCACTCTGCTTACAAAGGTGTTAAAAGGTACCTCTATTAACCATTTCCTCCTGAAATACGCCTTTCTACGCCTCTGTAATAGTCACTTCTTGAAACCATTGTGATAAATAGAGCATTTGCTCCTATTTACACTTCTTGAAATCATTGTGATACATTTATCACAACGATTTTAATACTACACAATTCTAACATTTTCCTTTTCTTTAGTAAATGCTCCTTTTCAGTAGATTTATTCAAAGATATTGGGTATAAAAATAGCCTATGGAGGAAAGGATTAACTATATGATGAGTATGATAAAGGGTTAGGTATGTCTTCCAAAGCATATTAAATACCATGGCATAATGTCTAAAGATTGGAATAAGTTCTTAACCTTTTCCCTCATATAAACATGTTTTCACACATTTGCAAACGGAGAAGACCCAGACTCCTATAGGAACCATCTGATCAGGGTCTGCTCTGTATGCTAATGTAGGTATTGAAATTTGGAATAAACATAGAACAGGGAAAGGATTAATCATATACCTTTACCTGATACAGATGCCTTTTCACTCTTTTGCAAACAGTAAACCCAGGTCTGACAACTCATGTAGGAGCAATCTGATCAGTCTGTTCTGTTTGCTTATGAAATTATATACAAACTGTAATTTTCTGCCAAAGCCGAAAAATCCCGTGTTCATATACCATTATTAAAAGTCAGCTAATGAATATTCATGATGTTATAATTCTTACATAAATATTCATGAGGTAAGGAGGTTTTAGTAAGGTATTAATATAAGACAATAACAGGTTGAATTTTGGTAATGATAACTGACTGGAAAGCATGAAGTAGAGTAGATCTTAACCCTTTGAATGTGGAATAGTCCGTCATTGTTTAAAGATAGAGTCCATTCATAATGAACGGCTACAATTTACGAGAGGATTATGAATGACAAACATGAGAGATCCTGATCAGAGGGCTCCTCTAGGAGCCCTCTGATCTGGATCTACACTGTTTGCAAATACCAGTGTACCCAGCCCTGGCATTCAAAGGGTTAACCTGATTGCTTCATAGGCTAGTAGGTTTGGTAAATATACCTAAACAAAACAAAATCAAGGAACATTCAAGGGGAGGGGGGGTATTGTTTTTGCCCTGTTGTTTGGTTGGTTCCCAACTTTAACGTGGGTGATTATTTTGTAGCCATTGCACATACATACTTCAAACTTGGCATGCATGTGCAACTTATTGAGGCAAACATTTTTAGGTGCCACTAATTATGGTCAAAGTCATACATCAAGGTCAAAGGTCAAATTACAGGTCAATTTAGATTGGCAATAATTTTGTTGCCATTCAATATACATGTGCAATTTATGGAGGTTTACATTTTTTTTTAAGGGTAACTTATTGAGGTCAAGGTCATGCATCAAGGTCAAAGGTCAAACTATGAGTCAAGTTCAGATTGGCGATAATTTTGTCGCCATTCAACATACATCCTTAGAACTTGGCATGCATGTTCAGTTTATGGAGGGGAACATTTTAGGGGTTACTTATTAAGGTCAAGGTCATACACCAAGATCAAAGGTCATATCGAGGCATAGTGTTTCACAAACACATCTTGTTTCCATTGGTTTTAGATTTCCTTAAAATTCTTTAATTTTTAACTAATTTTTTTTTTTTTTTGGACATTTTGTGCTCAATTGCACAAGTTATCTATGAATACATACCTTTAGTCATGTACAGTTTGAAATCTGAATACATGCCTTAAAGTCATGTACAGTAAAATTAGGTGTACATGTACATGCCTTTAAATAATATATTTAAAATTAATGTTTTCTAAAAAATTTAAACATGCATCCCATAATGTTTACATTATAGATCAAGGATCGTTTTTCGAAACTGAAACTAAAAATAGATTTTTCTGAAATGTTTTCATTACCTAATTGCATTTTCAAGTTTTTGTATCATTTCACTAAACTTAATACACATTCATTTATATAGAAGTTTTTATACATGTATATAGGACTTTCATCCTCGCTGGTTTTGTCAAGTAGTTGCTGTTGCTACTAATACGCAGTCAAATAGTGTAAACCTTTTGTTCTGTAATACAAGCATTTATATTTAAAAATATATGAATATTGTGTAATTCATATAAAAATCCCAATGTTATGTGTAGACTAGACATCCTAACATTAAATTTTGCAAAGTGATTTATATTGTGACAATAAATATTCAGTAGCATCCATTAATAATTATATACTTATACAGAGGTCCAGATAAGATGCGTAAATTTAAACATTTTCAAGAATAATTCCTTTATTTCTCCACCCAACCCTGAACTGTGACCACTCTTTAGAATTGTTTCGATGAGATTATTCTAAAGAGTGGTCACATTATAGGGTTTGGTGGAAAAATGACGATTTTGGTATTTGAGTATGCATCCTTATCTGTAGCTCTGCTTATAGATGTAAAATCACTTTTAATGTTTTATGCACATCATGTTTTTAACTTTTCGTCGTTTTAATTTCACGTACATATTCTCTTCTAATTAAATGTTCAATTTTCCTTCCTCGTTTAGACAGTCACATTAGATTAGTTTTAAAATTTATATGTTAACCCGTTTATTGAACACATGTACAGGAGTCTAAAAAAGCTGCAGGTGGTAATTTCATGCAGGGCAAAAGTAATGCAGAAAGCTCCCATAGGAGCTCCAATAGGAGTTTTCTGCATTACTTTTAAACTGCATTAAGTTACCACCAGTCCTGTCTTAGCCCTTTCTTCCATGAATATTCATGTAAGATATAATTACATAATGAATTTAAATTACATTAATTTGCTATAATAGCACATGGACACAGGAATTTTTGGCCATGGCAGAAACTAAATTCATATCTATATTATATCATAAGCAAACAGAGCAGACCCTGATCAGATAGCTGCTATAGGAGCCGTCTGATCTGGGTTTGCTGTCTGCAAAGGTGTAGAAAGGCGTATTAATGGCGTAAAGGGGTAATAGTTAATTAATACAGGTTATCTGTTTTGGTGAATTGACTAAGAATGTATAAACGGGTTAATAGTTATTGTTTTGTTATGTGTCGTCAGTTTTGTATTGTATTTCAGAGTCGTAGATAGAGGTGCGTATTCAAATACTAAAAGCATCATTTTTCCATCAAACCCTTCGAGACGATTCTAAAGAGTGGTCACAACATTGGGTTTAGTGGAGAAATTAAAGAGTTATTCTTGTAAATGTTATACGCACCTTGTCTATGTCTCGGGTGTTGTCAGTGTTGAGTGAGAACTTTCTGATATTTCATTCGATAGGCAAAAGAAGCAGAAGAAGAGAAAAAGGCAAGACTAAGAAAGCCGGATCAGAAATGAAAAAAAATAAAAATAGCCTACATCACAAGAAAAGGGGGTACATGGGGCATTACAAACAGTGTACCAAAAATAGTTGGCCAATCAAACTTAACCCTTTCCTTCATACAAAAACTTTTTCACACCTTTACAAAGATGGCAGGCTCCTAGAGGAGCTTTCTGCATTACTTTTGTCCTGCATTAGGTAACCACCAGTCATGCTTAAAACGACACCCATGTTTATTCATGAAGTGGTTGCATTAGAGGGGTTCACCGTACAGCTAATTAATATTCATAGTCCATATTTCTTACATGAATATTCATAGGGTGTAGGGTGAACAGACTTTGCAGACAGTAGAGATCCCGCTAGCTGCTTACAGTAACAAGTAAAATCAAGTCCAATTCTAGTTTATATATGACTGATGGTTGCTTAATGCAGGATGAAAGTAATGCCCAAGGAGCTTTCTGCATTACTTTCATCCTGCATTAAGCAACCCACCTGCTCTCATAGACCAACATATATATGCATTATATGGTCGCTATAAGCAGGTTATACAGTATTTTCAAAGACTGGTTCTGATCAGGGTCTACACTGTCGATGATTGGTAGCCTGCATTATGTTGTCCTCAGACTGACCACTGTTTGTGATGGCCAAGTGTCCTAATTCTTTCAATGTGGCTAAGTGTTTGTTTTGCCCTTTTCAAATGTTCATTGGTGTCCCAAGTAGAAATAGTTGCATCATTTGTAGAAAGTAGTTTTCCACATAAGAATGTCAATTACATTTACCCTTGAAATGAACCAAGTATATAAGACCTATGTGAACAGTGTAGACCCAGATCAAAGGGCTCCTGTAGGAGAACTTTGATCAGTTTCTGCATTATTGTCAAAGAAATCGTTTTCTTCAGCAACAAAATTGTGATACATTTTTTTTGTTCAACCCTTTCCTTCATATGAACACGTTTTTATACATTTGCAAACGGAGTAGACCCAGATCAGATGGCTCCTATAGGAGCCATCTGATCAGGGTATGCTCTGTTTGCTTTTGCCATGATACAGATCTAATTCTATAGTTTATGGCAAAGCAAAACATGTCCTTCAAAATATTACATTATAAGAATTCAGCTAATAAATATTCGTGACATCATCATTTCTTACATGAATATTGAACAGGGAAAGGGTGAATTAATATTCAGAAAGGGAGGAGCCAGCTTTGATTATTCAGCAGGTTAAGGGTTAACCTATTTGCATGCCAGCAGAGAATCATTGAGAACATAATGCAAACAGTTTGGATCCAAATGAAATGCTGAGTAACTTGGCATTTTATAAGGATCCAAACTATTTGACAGATTAACCCTTCACTCCACAAATACGCCTTTCCACGCCTTTGCAAACAGAGTATACCCAGATCAGATGGCTCCTGTAGAACACATCTGATCAAGGTCTGCTCTGTTTGCTTATAGTTTATTTTTATATATTTAATTCCTCAGTTTCTGCCTTGGCTAAAAATTCCTGCATTCATGTTCTAATAAAACAAATTAATATTGATGTTAACATTTTTATGCCCCCAAAGGCGGGCATATAGTAATCGCATTGTCCGTCCTTCCGTCTGTCCGTCTGTCCGTCTGTCCGTCCGTCCGTCCGTCTGTCCGTCCGTCTGTCCTTCCGTCCCAAATTCGTGTCCGGTCTGTAACTTCTTCATCTATCAATGGATTTCAATATAACTTGGCACAAATGTTCACCACACAAAGACGATGTGTCGCGTTCAACTCCCAGGTCCATGGGTCAAAGGTCAAGGTCACAGGGTACAATTACTTTATCACAAATTTCGTGTCCGGTCTGTAACTTCTTCATCTATCAATGGATTTCAATATAACTTGCCACAAATGTTCACCAGACAGAGACGATGTGTCGCGTTCAACTCCCTGGTCCATGGGTCAAAGGTCAAGGTCACAGGGTACAATTACTTTATCACAAATTTCGTGTCCGGTCTGTAACTTCTTCATCTATCAATGGATTTCAATATAACTTGCCACAAATGTTCACCACACAAAGACGATGTGTCGCGTTCAACTCCCAGGTCCATGGGTCAAAGGTCAAGGTCACAGGGTACAATTACTTTGGCACAAATTTCGTGTCCGGTCTGTAACTTCTTTATCTATCAATGGATTTCAATATAACTTGGCACAAATGTTCACCGCACAAAGACGATGTGTCACTTTCAACTCCCAGGTCCATAGGTCAAAGGTCAAGGTCACAGGGTACAATTACTTTGTAACAAATTTCGTGTCCGGTCTGTAACTTCTTTATATATCAATGGATTTCAATATGATTTGGCACAAATGTTCACCAGACAAAGATGATGGGTCGCTTTCAACTCCAAAGGTCAAGGTCACAGGGTACAATTACTTTGTCACAAATTTTGTGTCCGGTCTGTAACATCTTTATCTATCAATGGATTTCAATATAACTTGGCACAGATGTTCACCACACAAAGACGATGTGTCTCGTTCAGCTCCCTGGTCCATATGTCAAAGGTCAAGGTCACAGGGTACAATTACTTGTTTATCTGTGAATGGATTTCAAAGGAACCTGGCACAAATGTTCACCACACAAAGACGTGTCAACTCCCTAGTCCATGGGTCAAAGGTCAAGGTCACAGGGTACAATTTTTGGGGGCATTTGTCACGTGACTGTGACATCTCTTGTTTCTTACATGAATAATCATGGAGTAAAGGGTTAACAAAAAAAATCCAAATTACAGCAGGCAATTTTAAAGATGACAATTACTAAGCATCCAAAGACATTAACCGTCATTTGAGTCTTTAACCATATTTTGCTAAGTAGAGGAAAGATAGGCATAGATAAACAAATGTGGCCCCTTACTCAGTTTGGCCCCTTATTTAGCCCCTTATTCTACCTTTTACTTATTTAATTTTTGCTTTATAGCGAGGTTACAACAGGTTTTAATGTACATGCTTTTGAGAGATATCAGACTTACCCCTTTTCTCCATAGATACACCTTTTTATACGCCCACCTAATAAAGGTGGTCGTATATTGTCGTGGCCCTGTCCGTCCGTCCGTCCGTTCGTTCGTTCGTTCGTTCGTTCGTTCGTTCGTTCGTTTGTTCGTTCGTTCGTTCGTCCGTCAACATTTTGTTTGTCCGCTGTTTTCTGGGAAAACTATTTGACAGATATTAATGAAACTTCACACAAATGTTAAATGCATCAAGATCTGAAGCTGAGTTGATTCTGAGGTTCATTTGATTTTTCATTTCAGAGTTATGGCCCTTGTCCTTAAAAAATATGCAAATAGTTTGTCCGCTGTTTTCTGGGAAAACTATTTTAGAGATATTAATGAAACTTCACACAAATGTTAATTGCATCAAGATCTGAAGCTGAGTCGATTCTGAGGTTCATTTGATTTGTCGTTTCGGAGTTATGGCCCTTTTACATAAAAAATAATGCAAATACATGCAAATAGTTTGTCCGCTGTTTTCTGGGAAAACTATTTGACAGATGTTAATGAAACTTCACACAAATGTTTAATGCATCAAGATCTGAAGCTGAGTTGATTCTGAGGTTCATTTGATTTTTCATTTCAGAGTTATGGCCCTTGTCATTAAAAAATATGCAAATAGTTTGTCCGCTGTTTTCTGGGAAAACTATTTGAGAGATATTAATGAAACTTCACACAAATGTTTAATGCATCAAGATCTGAAGCTGAGTCGATTCTGAGGTTCATTTCATTTGTCGTTTCGGAGTTATGGCCCTTTTACATTAAAAATAATGCAAATACATGCAAATAGTTTGTCCGCTGTTTTCTGGGAAAACTATTTGACAGATATTAATGAAACTTCACACAAATGTTTAATGCATCAAGATCTGAAGCTGAGTTGATTCTGAGGTTCATTTGATTTTTCATTTCAGAGTTATGGCCCTTGTCCTTAAAAAATATGCAAATAGTTTGTCCGCTGTTTTCTGGGAAAACTATTTGAGAGATATTAATGAAACTTCACACAAATGTTTAATGCATCAAGATCTGAAGCTGAGTCAATTCTGAGGTTCATTTGATTTGTCGTTTCGGAGTTATGGCCCTTCTACTTAAAAAAATAATGCAAATAGTTTGTCCACTGTTTTCTGGGAAAACTATTTGACAGATATTAATTATACTTCACACAAATGTTTAATGCATCAAGATCTTAAGCTGAGTTGATTCTGAGGTTTATTTTAGTTTTCGTTTCGGAGTTATGGCCCTTGCACTTAAAAAAATAATGCAAATCTATGCAAATATGAGGATGGCCATAACTTTTTCATTTGAAATGATATTTACTTCAATTTTTTTATATGGTTAAACCTTAATGTGAATTTTCACATATATTGCGGGGGTTTTGATATGTCATTTTATTCTAAAGTTATGGTCCTTGAACTTCGTGTGTTCGTTGCTTTGTTAGTCTGTAAACTTTTAGTTTGTCTGTTGTTTTCTGGGAAAACTATTAAAATGATATAAATGAAACTTAACACAAATGTTTTAAGCAACAAAATTTGAGGCTGAGTTTATTTTGAGGTTCATTCAGTTTGTCTTTACAGAGTTATGGCCGTTGCACTTTACAAAAATCTGCAAAAATGAGGATTAGCTGTAACTTTTTTATTTAATAAGATATTCACTTCATTTTTTAAAAAAATAGTATCACCTTAATATGGAAATCAAGATCTAAAGCACAGATTAGAAATGTCAACACTTATAAGGCATGTTGAATCAGAGAAAGTTTGCAAGTGGGCGTATTATGTACCGTATGCGGTACTCTTGTTAAGCCTTGCAACAAGGGTAGACCAGAGCATACAGGTCTGGTAGAACCTGTCTGATCAGGGCTGTTCTGTTTGCTTATGATATAATAAAGATCTGATCTACAGTTTATGTCATGATGATAAATTCTTTTGTTCATAGAGTGATTATAGAAAGTCAGGTAATTAATTTCTTGACTCTATATTCATGGAGTATAGATTTAAGCCTTTGCTCCATAAATATTCACACCAAAAATAATTACATCATGCATATTAATTAACTGAATTTTATCATGGCACTATGTTGAATCAGACCCGTATTAAATTCATTAACAAACAGAGCAGACCCTGATCAGATGGCTCCTTTTGGAGCCATCTGATCTAGTCTACTCTGTTTGCAAAGGTGTAGAGAGGTATATTTATGGAGGAAAGGGTTAGTGTACAAATATCTGTTTGTGAATGAAAATAGTTGCGGTATTGTTGTAGTCATCGTAATGGTCCCAGTCATATCATCATGATATAACAATATCAGTGTCTTTAATCTTGAACATAATATCAGTATCTTTGCAGATATCTTAATTTGGCTATATTTATACCCCCACAAACAAAGTTTGAGGGGGGGATTTACTGGAGTCACCATGTCCGTCCCATTGTCCATCCATCCGCGTCCATCCGCCTTGTACGCATCATAACTTCCAAAGTATAAAAGCTATTGACTTCAAACTGCATATATAGATATAGATCACATTGACCACAAGTGCAGTGCACAATGTTTGTAACTCTGTCTTCAGTATTTTTTTGGAGTTATTGCCCTTTGTTATTTTTCAGTTTTCCGGAGTATTTTTCTAAACCTTTACAGATAATGAAATGATATGTGGTACTGTAAAACAGGTTTTATTAGCGACAATATATATTTCGCGCTAATTCGCGAATGCGTTGCCTCGCGAATTCAATATTTTCGCTAATAAATCAGTAACAAGTATAAATGTTGTAATGTCCGAAATTGGTATATCTGGAATATGGTAAGTTTTATCACGTAGACGTCCATGTGTTTTCTGCATTAATTCAAGTCTTCGTTCAACACAAATGTTGAATGAAGTGTATTTGCTTCGATAAAAAGTTTGTTTAGTAAACAAAAAAGTGTTTAAATAAAAAATACAGACCAGAAAATGGAAGAATGTTTCTCTTCTTCATTGATCTCCGTTGAAAGGGGAGTAACTCTTATATACATACATTTAAACATGTACGGCAAGTGATAAATTACATGTACAATTACGGCCTTTAGAAACAGGTTTGACTCTATGTGTTCGTGAAAAACAATTCACTCATTTTGACTACTGAATACCGGCTTATCCCAAGCCGCGTTTAACAGATCAACACGTATACACAAACTTGTTAATTTGTTTTCACACTTTATCATCCTATTCCAAGTTTCAATAAGGACGCGGATTTAACCTTTAGCCTCATAATGAACAACTCATCATAACCATTTCATTTGCAGACAGTTTTGATCCAAATAAGACCCCGAAGTTATCAAAGAGTAGTAACTTTGTGGCTTACATTTCCACCATTTCATCAGTAGACCGGTGTGTCACGCTGTGCCATGCACCCAATATTTGGGTAAAGTTCTCAAAACAATTACAAAATTGAATACTGGTAAATACAGGCCTGAACGCATGCTATAAAAGCCCTAGACTTTGTTCACAATTATCGATTGATAACCCCTAAATTGCCGACGGCAGTTACATACAGAAATTTATTCTTTGCCCTTTTTACAGCATTCGGCAGCGTTTTATACGATTCTATTTCCGTTATGTTAATTTAGCGAGATGGACGCCGTAGCGAAATCATCATGACGTGAATTAATACAAAATCACATTTACGCGAAATAATCATGACGCGAATATAACCTGTTTTACAGTATGTGGTTTTATTATCATGAGTTACAGATCAAGTTTGAATTTCGTTACGCTTCATTGTTTTTTCCCAGAAATACAATGATTTTACTTAGAATTTTTCCGGAAATTCAGGTTTTCCGGAGGTTTTTTTCTAAACCTTTACAGATATTGAAGTGATATTTGGTATGTGGCTTTATTCTAATGAGTTACAGATCAAGTTTGAATTTTGTTACGCTTCATTGATTTTTCACGGAAATACAGTGATTTTACTAAGAAATTTTCCGGAAATTCAGGTTTTCCAGAGTTTTTTTTCTAAACCCTTGCAGATATTAGTGTGATATGTGGTATGTAGCTTTATAATAATGAGTTACAGATCTTTTTACAATACATTGATTTTTAACGGAATTACAGCATTTTGACTTAGAAATTTTAGGTTTTCCGGAGTTTTTTTCTAAACTGTAGCAGATATTATAGTGATTTATTTCTATAACCCCCATCACTGTGTCAAATGTGCTAGTGGGGGTATTCATCACCTTCAGTGGTAGTTCTAGTTTAAATAAGTATCTTTGGAGATATAGCTTTGAGATATAATATCAGTATCCTTGGAGATATATCTTTGGAGATATGATACCAGTATCCTTGGGGATATACTATAATATATTATGAGATATAATAACAGTATATTTGGAGATATAATATCAGTATCATTGGAGATAATACCAGTATCTTTGGAGATATGATATTAGTATCATCTTTTTTGGAGATATGATATTAGTATCTTTAACATTGAACATGATATGAGTATCTTTGATTTTGAGAACAATACTAATATCATTGGAAATATAATATCAGTATCTTTGGTGATATAATATGGGTTAAACCTGACTGCTTTCAGATGTTATAAATTACACACAATGCACTCAAAATAAGGTAACACAACAGAAGTCTTGGTGAGTTGTCCACAGGTCCACCAACTTCCAAGTGCTTTCAAACAGATGAGAGTTGTCATTCATCATAACTCTTGTATATTTCCTTTCTCTCAGAAGCATGTTTACATTGCTGTGTGTTCTATATGTTTGTTTGCCCATTTTGGTATTTGAAACAAAATTTAGATCAATGGTGTTCTTGCATTTTTAGAACTTTTTTCACTAACAAATTCAATTGAGATGTAATATAACTTGTTATGTTAGCTGTTAGACAAAATTAGTTTATGTCATGAGCAAGTAAGTTTATCATACTCTAACACTATATAAAGAGTATATATTTTTGTTCAAAATCCTAAACTTGTGTTAACCCTTTCCTCCATAGGCTATATTTAGACCCAACCTCTTTGAATGAATCTACCAAAAAGGAGCATTTACAAGAGAAAAGTAAAATTTTAGAATTTTGTAGTTTGAAACCATTGTGGTAAATAGAGCATTTGCTCCTATGGGAGCAAATGCTCTATTTATCTCAGTGGCTTCAAGAAGTGGTTCTTACAGAGGCGTAGAAAGGCGTATTTATGGAGGAAAGGGTTAACTTCTGCTGATGTTTGTTTAGACCTATAGAAACAGTGTTGTGTACTTACCCCAAGTACTTACACGAGTAGTGCAGACCCAGAACAAACTTTTCCTTCAAGAGCTGTTTGATGTGGGTCTTCATTGTTTGTTACTGTGTCAGTCTTATTTACAATTATCAGAATGATAAAACATTATGGATCTTGCTGAGACGCAGAATTACTTGGCATCTCATCTGGATCCAAACAGTTTGCAAAAGTAATCAAAAATGCTCCATTAGAATGCTTAAAGTCAATGATTTAACCCTTCTCTTGCTGAATTTTAAAATACATTTCTCCTTCTTTACCCATGCCCTGTTGTATAATTACATATATCTTCACTGTGTACAAGTATTTCGCTGTGCAATCACTGCTGTGGAGTGCACCGGTTGCACAATCAACTTGTAAATAGTGCAGACCCTGATGAGACAGCTCCTGCAGGAGCTGTCTCATCTGGGTCTTCACTATTTACAGGTAGGTATATTGACGTGAACAGCAAGCGAAGGGTTAATAATCCCAATTCTGATAATCTTGATAGTCAGGATCATGTCACACTAAAGGTAGATCTATTTAATTCTTTACTTCATAAATATTCATGAGTAAAATTATGTCATTTTGAATATTAATGAGATTCATTGTTATAACAGCACATGACCACAGAAACTTTTGGCCATAACAGGAATTGTAGAATTGGATCTATATTATTATATCATAAGCAAACAGAGCAGATCCGGATCAGACGACTCCTATTGGAGCCAATGTTCTGATCTAGGTCTACTCTGATTGCAAAGGCATTGAATGGTGTATTTATGGAGTAAACGGTTAACACGGTTAACATCCAAGTAAAAACCGATCAGGTAGCACTATTTTTCCAGAAGCACAGGTGTTTTGATTTCGTCTCATTTGTTTACATGTATTTAGAAAAATAGTGCTTACATGTACATCATTTATTAGGATTGTTCTGTAATATGCAAGTGAAGTTGTCTTTATACTGTTAAACCTGTCTTAAACCACCATTCATTGATAGATAATAGACAGGTGGATGCTTCATACAGGGCAAAATGGTGCAGAATCTCACAATACTGCTACATTTCTATAAAACTTTTGAAAAGCATTAACCAACCACCTGTCTTAACCCTTTAATCCATAAATATGCCTTTCTATGCTTTTTGCAAACAGAGTAGACCTAAATCAGATGGCTCCTATAGGAGCCGTCTGATCAGGGTCTGCTCTGTTTGCTGATGAAATTAGGATAGATATCACCCTTCAGTTTCTACCAATACCAAAGCATCCTGTGAACATTATATGCCAGTATGAAAATTTAGCTGATTAAAATTCATGATATCATTATTTCTTACATATTCATGGAGTAAAGGGTTAAAGACCCAAGCTTTAGACCTCTTTTTCATGGTTGCTTAAGACAGGCTCTACTATTTTATATATGAATTATAAGTCTCAATCTCTCAGGATAGAATTGCATTTAACATGTATTAAATTTATTCGGCAGGCAAAGGAGGCAGAGGAGGATAGGAAAATTAAGATTAAAGAGCACCAAGAAATGCAGAAGAAAATGGAGGAGGAGCTACAGAGTGTGCCGGCATGGAAACGCGAAATCATGATGAAAAAGGGCGGAGCCCTAAAGAATTGGGGTGATGAACGGGAGGACATAAATAAACAGGTGTGACTTGGCATCCTCGCAACCTTGGAATGACACTGTGCTGTTTGTCCTAGAAACTTACCCTGTCTAGAGATGTATTTGTTGTGTTCAAACCTAGCTTGCATATGTTTGTATACCTAGCCTTTTGCTCTCTTTGGAAAATTACGGTAGAACCTCGACATATTGAACTTTAAGGGACCATACATATTAATTCGAGATAGCGGGAGTTCGAGTCAGCCTATTTCTAACTTGGAAACTTTCTCGAATTGATAGCTTAATGCAGGTCAGAAGTAATGCTGAAAGCTCCTACAGGAGCTTTCAGCATTAATTATGACCTGCATCAAGCTGAAGCATGTCATTATATATATGTGCAGTGGTGAATTTAAAGCGATCTTGTATTACAAATTTTGGAAGGAGCTTTTAACTCATTATATTGCAGTTCAAGTTATCCGTGTTCAAGATATCAAGGTTCCACGATATGTGTTAACCCTTTCCCTCATAGGCTATATTTAGATACAACCTCTTTGAATAAATCTACCGAAAAGGAGCATTAACTAGAGAAAAGGAACATTTTAGAACTTTGTAGTTTGAAACCATTGCGATAAATAGAGCATTTGCTCCTATAGGAGCAAATGCTCTATTTATCACAATGGTTTCACAAAGTGACTTTTACAGAGTGGTCAAAAGTCGTCAATATGAGGGAATGGGTTAAATGATTTGAAGAGTTTGGATCGAGATGAGTCGCTGCATAGTGTAGCGTCTCACCAGGAGTCAAGCTGCTGATACTGTATTCATTAAACCCTTTCCCTATTCTATATTTATTTCAAATTTCAATACCTACTGAATATTCATGGGCAAACTAGTTATAATGGATTATTAGAAGGTGGAACATTGTAGCCATTTTAAAAAGTAAAGAAACAGATCTTTCAAATTCCATTAGCAAACAGAGCAGACCCTGATCAGGTGGCTCCTATAGAGCCGTCTGATCTGGGTCTACTCTGTTTGCAAATGTGTGAAAAGTGTTTATATGAGGGAAAGGGTTAAAGAAAAGACATAATTTGATCTTTTTACCAAGGAGAACTGCCAAGAGGGCCAAAGGTTAAACCTAGTACATGTATTGTTTTTGTAGTGTTCTATAACACTGAACCTAGACTGTTTTGTTTTCTAGGCGTCTCGTGTTTGGAATGCATTTAACCCTTTCATCACTGAAGTTTCAAATGGGCTATTCCAAAATTCAAACAAATCGAGGGTACCGTTAATATTCATGGATTTTTTTTCCCAATAAAAGTGTGATATGACAAACAGTGCAGACCCTGGTGAGAGGGCTCCATTAGGAGCCCTCTCATCTGGGTCTTCACTGTTTGCTAAGGACATTAGTGACTCGTTTCGCACTCTGAAAGGGTTACATTTGTGTTATATAGAAATTAGTTTTGAATAGTTTTGTGGAAAAAATTGGATTAATATAACAAAACTACAACAACAACAACATAAATATTATTTAGGTGTTTCCAAAAAAAAAAAAGCTGGCCTAATTCGGTCGAAAGCGGAAAAAATGCAAAAAAGAATGTTTACTGTGTAAAAGTTGACCTACACATTTAAATGAACACATAATTGATTTATACGACAGATTCTGGTGAATGGCGTAAGTGTTTCCCTTAAATTTGATTTCCGAACAATCAAATCTTCTCTTTTTTTGGATACAAGCATTTCTTTCGGGTCCTTACCGTAGTTAGTTTTTAAGTCACACAGAATCCAATTCTGAAGTCATTTTGTTATACAAAATATACCATTATATGAATAGAATACACCTTTAATGTTGGCAGGCTTTTTCAAACTGAAAACTGAAATTCAAGTATGTGTTATTCCCTTAAGTTATCATATATGGAAACGTTTTTGCTGCATGTTATTTGTTTTGTTTATTTAATTTAGAATGGCATGTACATTAATTTGTTTT
This sequence comes from Azorinus chamasolen, assembly GCA_963576725.1. Taxonomy (NCBI): domain Eukaryota; kingdom Metazoa; phylum Mollusca; class Bivalvia; order Cardiida; family Solecurtidae; genus Azorinus; species Azorinus chamasolen. The sequence continues at coordinate 7,594,403 of OY755251.1, read as the reverse complement.
AACCCTTTACACTTGGCACGCTTGCATACAGGGAAGACCCAGATTAGATGGCTCCTGTAGGAGCCATCTGATTAAGGCCAACTATGTTTGCTTAAGAAATTATATTCATGTAGATATGATTCTACAGTAAATTTCTTTGCTCATACTGCAATTTTGAATATTTTGCTAGTTACTATACACAGTGTCAGTATTTCTTTCATGAGTATTCATGAGGTAAAGGGTTAACCCTTTCCCTGTTGCATATTCATGTAAGAAATACATGATATGTAATGCCTATTAACTCTTTCGCTGCCAATGCCGGATCTGTGATCACCTATGCAAACAGTTTGGATCCAGATGAGACGCCGAGTAACTCGGCGTCTCATCAGGATCCAAACTGTTTGTTACTGTTACTATGTTTTTGAAACAAAAATGAAGAAAATCAAAAGAATGAAAAGTTGTAGCAGACGACAAAGTTAGCAGACGACAGAATTTGGCAGCGAAAGGGTTAATAAAGTGAACTTTTATAATGGCATATTAAACCTTGGAAGTTTTGTTAATGGTAGAAACTGTAGAGTCAGATCTATTATGATTTCATAAGCAAACAGAGTGCTCCTGCAGGAAGCGTGTGATCTGGGTCTTCTCTGTTTGCAAATGTATGAAAAAAGGTGTTTATATGAAGTATAATTGGGTTAATCACAGTATGCATCTTAAGTTATAATTTAAATTCTTTTCAGTTATTTTTGTTTTTGGAATATTTTGTCAAGTTATCATTAAAAGATATTGCCTATTTTGTGTTATTATTATACTTGATTTCATGGTGCTTATAACCATTTATCCATAAATCAGCCTTTCTACGCCATCTGATCAGGGTCTGCCCTGTTTGCTTATGTAATAATATAAATCTGACTCTATGATACAGTTTATGACATGGCCAACTTTCCTGTGTTAATATGTCATTATAAAACTGAATCTAATTAATATTCATGACATTGTTATTTCTTACTTAAGCATTCATTGAATAAAGAGATAATCTAAACTATTTCAGATAGTATTTGTTTTTGGAATAATTTGTTAACTCCTTCACCCGGTTATAAGCATGACATGACTGGTACTGACAAATAGCTTGGATCCAGATGAGATGCCAAGTAAATAGGTGTCTCATCAGGATTCAAGCTGTTTGACACTCAGTCAGTAGTTCCTCAAAAGCTTGAACAAATTAGAAGTGAGAGTAAACTGTAACAGTTCAGAGTTTGACATAATTTTTACAGTCAACTTGGGCTTCATTCATCATCAGAAGATATTGCTTTTATTACCCTTTCCCTGTTCAATATTCATGTAAGAAATAATGACATCATTAATATTTATTAGATTAACTTTAATAATATGTATAGAACTTTGTTTGGTATTGGTGGAGACTATAGAGTCAGATCTATTATAATTTCATAAGCAAACAGAGCAGACCCAGATCAGACACTCCTGTAAGAGCCATCTGATCTGGGTCTACTCTGTTTGCAAATGTGTGAAAAGGCATTTATATGAGAGAAAGAGTTAATTTACCTGCTTTTGAGTGATGTTTTATTGTTTTTGTTTGCAAATGAGAAAAGCAAAATGGTTTTCCTTATTTGAATTTCTATGAAACTTTACCAAACTTCTGGCACCATTCAGTGTGAATTTACAAGTATTATACAACTCATACTTTTGTAAATATTCGACATCATTAATATTAACCTTTTACTCTATGAATATTCATGTAAGAAATAAAGACATCATGAATATTAATTAGATTTATTTTTAAAATGGCATATTAACAGATGAAATTTTTGCCAAAGTAGGAACTATAGAATCAGATCTATATTATTCCAGAAGCAAATAGAGTAGACCCTGATAAGACGGCTACTATAGGAGCCGTCTGATCTGGGTCTACTCTGTTTGCAAAGGCGTAGAAAGTCATATTTATGGAGGAAAGGGTTAATTGGATTAGTTTTATACTGAACACCAGAATTTCTGGTCAAGACTGAAGCTATAGCATAAGATCTACATGTATATTATATCATAAGCAAAGAGGTTAGGGTTGCGTCTACTCTGTTTGCAAAGGTGTAGAAAGGCGTATGTATGGAGGAAAGGGATAATGAACATTTAAGCCTAAATTTATCACTTCATGAATACAACATGTATTCAATAACTTAACTTTATGGTGTAAAATTTTCAAGGGGATTTTTTTTCTGACAAAAATTGTAGAATCCGATCTATGTCATGTCATAAGCAAACAGAACAGACCCTGACAAAATGCCTCCAACAATTTTATAAAACAAGAGGAAAATTAAGTAATGGGAAATTATGTCATTAAAAGAATATAATTCTTTGAGGCAACTTTAAAGTATTGAAATTTAAGTATTGAAACCAGAGTTACAGATAAAGGTGCATACTCAAATAGTCATTTCTCCTCCAAACCCCCTACCGTATTAACCACTCTTTAGAATCATCTCGAAGGCACGATTCTAAAGAGTGGTCACGGTATAGGGTTTGACGGAGAAGTAAAAGAGCTGTTCTTGAAAATGTTCAAATCTATGCATCTTATCTGGACCTCTGGAAACCCTAATATTGTCATCAGTATTAACCTAGCTTGAGACAGTTATAGAACCTGTAGCAGTGCAATAGCCAAATTAATCCTTTGAATGTGATACATAAGTAAACGGTGTAAATCAGATCTGAGGACTCTGGAAGGAGCCTTTTGGTCAGAGTCTGCACAGTTTGTCATTCAAATTGCTTTAACAAATTTATCCCGTTCTTGTTGAATGGATTCTACCAGGAACCTATTCCCTCATATTGATGATTTGTATGACTCTGTAAATGTCGTTTTTGAAACCATCATGATAAATAGTGCATTTGCTCCATAGTAGCAAATGCTCTTTTTATCACTGGTCTAAAAACTACGCACTAGTCTATGAGGTAATTGGTCTAAAAATAGCCTATAAGGGAATGCTTTAAACGATAATGAAATATTTAGCATTTTAATTCAGCATTCAGGGGGTTAATATTGATTTGCAGTATTTGCATGAAATGCTAACTTTATTTATTAGAGTTTGTTTAGTTACATGGTAGTCGATATTCAAGATGAATTTAGCCTTGATAGTAAGATAGTAAGATTAACCTTTAGTCTGCTGAGCAAACTTGTGCTGATACAAAATGTCATCGACTTCAGTTGTCACAGCTGATTTATCTTGCATTTCTTTTAAACAACATGGTTATAGTATTAAACAGTTTGGATCCTGATGAGATGCAGAGTTACTCGGTGTCTCATCTGGATCCAAACCGTTTGCATGGGTATTCACTCATCTACCGGCAGCAGGCTAGAGCTTACTATTGATTTGTTGTTATATTTATTGGCACACTGATTATACAAAGTACATTGTATATAATTATGGGACTTCGTACTGATTATTTCGTTGTCATCGATGAATATAGAGATGTATAGTTTTATTCCTGTTTAGTTTTGACCCTTTACCAGATTCTTATTCCTGTAAGAAATAAAGAAATCATACAATATTTGGTATCTTAACCCTTTACTCTATGAATATTCATGTAAGAAATAATTACATAATTAATATAAATTAGATTAATTGCTATAATAGCATATTTGGCCATATTAGAAACTGTAGAATCATATCTATATATTTCATAAGCTGACGGTACTGATCAGACGGTTTCTATAGGAGTCGTCTGATCTGGGTCTACATTGTTTGCAAATGATAAGAAAGCATATTTATGGAGTAAAGGGTTAATCTTAATAAAAGTATATGAACACATGCATATTTGGCCATGACAAAAAACATTGTCCAATCAGATCTGCATAATTCCATAAGCTAACAGAGCAGACCCTTGATCTGAGGGTTCCTACAGAAGCCATCTAATTTTGGTCTGCTCTGTTTGCAAAATTGCCAACATGAGTTTTTATCAGGTTATGGGTTACATAGTAGCGGATGATAAAATGGCTATGAAATGCAGCACACTGACAGTTTTAATACATTGTTGCGTGATATTGAATGGTTTTTGAATATATTAACCCCTCCCCTGTTGAATAATTACATCATGAATATTTATTAGCTGAATTTTTATCATGGCATTGTGTACAGGATAGTTTGGCTAAGACAGACAATCCGATTTATATTATACCATAAGCAAACAGAGCAGACCCTGATCAGACGGTCTGGGTCAACTTTGTTTGCCCAGTGCGTGAAAAGGCATTTATATGTAGGAAAGGGTTAAATATTAAATAGAAACAGATTTGAAAAATAGTAGAGATTTTGAGAGATGGTACAAAGAAATTGTTTTTGAAATATATTTAAGCAGTTTTCATCAATGCAGTTTTAAATATTTCGCTGCCGATATTGCATCTGTGATTACATAATATTATACAAACAGTTTGGATCCAGTTGAAACACTGAGTAGCATTTGTGTCACATCAGGACCCAAACTGTTTGTTACTATGGTAATTGTTTTGAAAGAAAAGAGGAGAAAATTAAATAAACAAAACTTGTAGCAGATGACAAATTTTGCTGAAAATTTTGGCAGTGAAAGATTTCATTTGGCAACCTGGAGAAACAAGTTCTCTGGCTATATAGTGTATCAATATTGACAAATATGCACAAAGCAATACCATGATTAACATAGTATATATATATACAGTACTGGATTAGTGGCAAATATTCAGATGATGGTTCAGCTTTCAGGTATTTGATCAAAGTAGTCAATATGGTCTAAATAAATCCAATACCAATTAAAGTATGCATTCAGTATTGGAAAGGTTTTGAAATGTAGTACAGTAAAACACCTCTGAACCAGATTTCTAGTAGAGAAGAATTTATATACTTATAGGTAGGTGGCTAAGTTAATGCATGGTGAAAGTGATGCAGAAAGCTCCTAGAGGAGCTTTCTGCATGACTTTCACCATGCATTAAGCTGCCACCTGTCTCCAAGACTGATATATTTACCGAATTTAATGCCTGGTTTAGATAGGTTTTACTGTACAGTAACATGACTTTGATATGAAATATTTTGGATGGTTTGAAATTTATTTGAAGATGCTTGTGTTTTGCATGCTATGTAGATATTTATGTCTATTTGTTGATTCTAACAGAAATGCATCCCTGTAATTGATAATTAGCTTTAAGCAAAACTGCTGTAACTGCAGGAATCGGATTAACATATATTAAATTGTTAGGTATTGTGATTTAATTCCATGATTTAAAATTTCACTCCGTAAAAATGTCTGATCACACCTGTAGAAATTGTCTGTTTAGTGTCTGCTCTGTTTGCTCATGGAATTATAATAGATGTGACTACAGTTTCAACCAGAACCAAATATTACATTATAAAAATTTAGTTAATAACTATTTATGCTGTCATTATTTCTTATATGAATATTCAACAGGGAAAGGGTTAACCCATTACCTGACAGAAATTCATTTAAGCAATAATGACATTGTGCTTATTCATTAGATATACAGTAAAACCTCGATTATTCGAATTTTCGTTATAGAAGAATTTAGACCCTTTTAGGCAGGTGGCTGCTTAATGCATGGTGAAAGTCATGCAGAAAGCTCCTAGAGGAGCTTTCTGCATGACTTTCACCATGCATTAAGTTGCCACCTGTCTTAAAGATCGATAATAATACGTATTTTAGTGTTCGAATAATCGAAGTTTTACTGTATTTTATACTGGTTTATGAACACAGGAATTGTTTTGGCTTTGGCAGAATTTGTAGAATCAGTTCTATATAATTCCATAAGCAAACAGAGCAGACCCATATCAGACAGCCCCTACAGCAGCTGTCTGATCTGGGTCTGCTCCATTTACAAAGGCATGGCTAGGCATCTCTATCAAATAAAAGGTTAACCCTTTCCTCCATAAATACGCCTTTCTTCGCCTCAGTATAAGTCACCTGTTGAAACCATTGTGATAAATAGAGCATTTGCTCCTACAGGAGCAAATGCCCTATTTATCACAATGGTTTCAAATTACAAAATTCAAAAAATTTCCTTTTCTCTAGTTAATGCTCCTTTTCGGTAGATGCATCCAAAGAGGTTGGATCTAAAAAATAACCTATGGAGGAAAGGGTTAAAGAAATTCAAGAAAAAACTATTTTGAAGTTATGATAAGACTAATATTGCAGTGATTTGTATTGGTAAAGAAAGTGTTACGATAGTTTTGCATCAAGCCCTCTGTTTGTCAATGTTCGCATTTTAGGTTTGTACCTTTTTGTTTATCTTTGATGATGTTAGACCCAGATCACATGACTCCTGTATAATCGGCTGATCAGGGTCTGCTCCATTCGCTTATGAAACTATAGATCTGGTTCTACAGTTTTTGTTTTAAATGATTAGAAAATTCTTTATTTGTTGTCACACTATACAGTAAAACCTCTCTATAATGGCCGCCACTTAATTACATGCACATCAAGTATTTTGTTTTAACCCTTTCCCTGTTCTATATTTAGCCCAAATTTCAATACCTACTGAATATTCATTAACAAAATAGTTATAAATAAATATGAAAGGTGGACCATTGTAGACATTTTAGAAAGCAAAGAAACAGATTTTTCAAATTCTCTTAGCAAACAGAGCAGACCCTGATCAGACGTCTCCTCTAGGAGCCGTCTGATCTGGGTCTACTCTGTTTGAAAATGCGTGAAAACACGTTTATATGAGGGAAAGGCTTAAAGGCACAGGTAGCTGCTTAAAGCAAGGTGAAAGTAAAACAGATTGCTCCTATAGGAGCATTCTGTTTTACTTTCACCTTGCTTTAAGCGGCCACCTGCCCTAAATACCATTTAATTAACACAATTTAGTGACCATTATAGAGAGGTTTTACTGTACAGTCATCTAATTAATATTGATGATGTCATTATTTCCTGCATGAATATTCATGGAGTAAAGGGTTAAGAGTAGTTTACTATGTAACTGTATGTGTGTACAGTACACTTAACCCTTCTCGGTTGAATATTCATGTTAGAAATAATGATATCATGAATATTTAGTAGATTATTTTTTATAATCACATGCAATTTTGGCTCTTGAAAAAACTGTAGAATCAGATTTATATCAAACCATAAGCAAACAGAGCAGACCCTGATCAGATGGCTCCTACAGGAGTTGTCTGATCTGGGTATACTTTTTTGCAAAGGTGTGAAAAGGTGTTTATATGAAGAAAAGTGTTAAAGAAAAGTATTTTTTGAATTTCCAGTATATGCATTCCATTCGTATAAATATTTGATATTTTTATATTTATGAACATTGGAAATTAAAATCATTCCGACATATATATGGTTTCTTATCATACATGAGAGTCTCTTAGACTGTCTTAACCCTTTCCCTCATATAAACACATTTTCACACATCTGCAAACAGAGTAGATCCAGATCAGACAGCTCCTATAGGAGCCATCTGATCATGGACTGCTCTATTTGCAGATGTAATTTGTTTCTTTACTTTCTAAAATGGCTACAATGTCCCATCCATATTTCATTATAACTACTTTGTCCATGAATATTCAGAAGGCATTGAAATTTGGAATAAATATAGAGCAGGGAAAGGGTTAATCTTTTCCCTCATATAAACATGTTTAAACGCATTTGCAAACTGAGTAGACCCAGATCAGATGGCTCCTAGAGGAGCCATCTGATCAGGGTCTGCTCTGTTTGCTATTGGAATTTGATAGATCCGTTTCTTAAATTCCTAAAATTGCTACAATATTTCAACTTCCATATTTCATTATAACTATTTTTTCCATGAATATTCAGTAGGCATTGAAATTTGGAATAAATATAGAACAGGGAAAGGGTTAACCCTGTCCTTCATGAATATTCATGTAAGAAATGATGACATTATGAATATTAATTAGATGAAATGTTATAATGGAGTATGGACAGAGGATTAAAACTGTATAATTTCATAAGCAAACAGAGCAGACCCTGATCAGACGTCTCCTACAGGAGACATCTGGTCTTTCAGGTCTGCTCTGTTTGTTTTTAGGTGTGAACAAGCATTTGTATGAGATAAAGGGTTCTTGGCTCTTGGATTGGTAATCTATACTTCTGTGATTTAAATCTCTTTTTATATTTTCTGTTCAATTTAAGATTATGAATCTCAATGCATTTCTGTAGTTAGATAAATCACCTAATGTAAGATTTTAAATTATTTTGTAAATTTCATGCATTTGATAAAGTATTAAATAAAGAATGATTGTAATTAGCCTTTGTAATCCTGTTTGGTAAATTGCTTCAATATGATGCAAATAGAGTGAAAATCATGGTTCAGCGTATAGGTATAAAATCATAAAGATTGTATTATAAATTGTATTAAAAACTTATAATGAAATTAACCCTTAAACTGAATTTTCAACCAGACTATACAAAATTCAAACAGGTCAAGCTTACTGTGAATATTCAGGGATTTTTTTAACAAAAAGTTAAATATGGCAAACAGTGCATACCCTGATAAGAGGGCTCTTATCTAGATCTACACAGTTTGCAAAGGACATTAGTGACTTGTTTCCTGCACTTAGAGGGTTAAAGAAATAAGATATGTTTTATCTTTGAACTTTGATTACTGAAACTGTACTGTGTATAATAAAATTTAAATTCTACCGTTCTTCCTGTTGTTATGACTTTGCAATGTCTATGTCTACTCTGTTTGCAAAAATGTCGAAAGGGTAAAGGGTTAACCCTTTCGCTGCCATACTCTGTCGTCTGCTAACTTTTTTGTCTGCTACAAATTTCCATTCTTTTTATTTTCTTCATTTTTGTTTCAAAAACATAGTAACAGTAACAAACAGTTTGGATCCTGATGAGACGCTGAGTTACTCAGCGTCTCATCTGGATCCAAACTGTTTGCATAGGTAATCACAGATCCGGCATTGGCAGCGAAAGGATTAACGTATAATCAAAGGCATTTTAACCTTTTACTCTGTAAGAACACTTTAACACCCTTGCAAACAGAGTAGATCAAGATCAGATGGCTCTTGTAGGAGCTGTTGTATCAGGGTCTGCTCTGTTTGCATATGGAATTATATAGGTCAAAGTCCCTTATACACTAACTTTCCCTGTTCAACATTCATGGAAGAAATAATGACATCATGAATGATTTCCATGGAATATTATAGATCTCCGTCTATAGTGTAAGTTAAATTGTCTTCTATATTAATTTCTAATATACAGTCAGTTTTTATCCTGATGTGACACTGAGTTAATGCCTGATCTGGATCCAAACTTTCTATGATTAGTCACTAATTCGCCACTAGCGTGCCAAGACACAGCAATTATGCTTCTCTTTGTGATTGCTTAACCCTTTCCTCCGTGAATATTCATGTAAAAAATAATGATGTCATGAATATAAATTGGATTAATTTGTTATAATAACACATGGAAATAGGAATTTTTAGCCATGGCAGAAACTAAATAAGCAAACAGTAGACCCAGAACAGACAACTCCTATAGGAGCAGTCTGATCTGGGTCTACTCTGCAAAGAAAAGTGTATTAATGCAATAAAGGGTTAACCCTTCTCATACAGTATTTCGCTATGCATTCACTGCTGTGGAGTGCACTGGTTGCACAATCAACTTGTAAATAGTGCATATCCTGATGAGACAGCTCCTGCAGGAGTTGTCTCATCTGGGTCTTCACTATTTACAGGTAGGTATATTGACGTGAATAGCAAGTGAAGGGTTAATCCTATTCCTGATAAAAGTGCATTGAATCATGGAGCCAGTGTAGACCCAGATCAGATGGCTTTTGTAGAAGCCGTCTGATAAGGGTCTGCTCAGTTTGCTTAGGAAATAACATAGATCTGTTTATACAGTTTCAGCCATGTCCAAAAATAAGCTGTATTTTTATACCATTAATAAAAAATCATCTAACAAATAATTTATGATGTCTTTATTTGTTACATGAATATTCATCAGGTAATGGTTTCAGAGAAAATTTTATCATAATTTATGGCTGGCTACAACAATGTGATGATACGTTTATGAGCATGGAATTAGCCCATTCCCACATTGGCTATTTTTAAACCCAACCTCTTTGAATAAATTTACTGAAAAGGAACATTTGCTACAAAAAAGAATGATGTAGTTTTGAAACCATTGCGATAAATACAGCAGTTGCTCCTATGGAGCAAATGCTCTATTTATCACGATGGTATCAAAAAGTGACTTTTACTTAGGCGTCAATGTGAGGGAATGGGTTAAAGTGAATTTTGATTACCAAAGTGTTGGCTTCCTGTTTCAAAGTTTCCACTTTCCAGTGTTTTCGCCATTGTTTACCATTGTTCAGCCTTTACGCATATACAAGAGAGTTTTACCAATGTACATGTATGTTCTATCCTATATGCATTCTCCATTTACCTTTGTTTTAACTCTTTGTCAATTGCTTATATACACAGCCTGGGGAAGAAGGTTACGTGTCACCTGGAAATGTGAGTTTGGTTGCAAACCATAGAAAATATCTGTATGTTCCCTTTCAAGCTGATTGAGTTTTGTTTCATCAATGTTATGTTTGACTGGACAGTATCACAAACTAATGTTCATGATATATGATGAATACCCTATTATCCTAAGTAAGTATTCAGACACCTAATAACATCTGTCCATTGTTGTGTAATGATTTAATTTGGCACCATTTTGATAACCTTAATTAGGCTGACATAGCAAATAGAGTAGACCCTGGTCAAAGGGCTCTTCTAGGTCTGCACTATTTGTCTAAGTTTTTCAGTCTGAATACTTCCAATGATTAGGGTACATTAAACTACTTCATAAAAAAAGAAATAATTTTGATTTGAAATCAGTGTAGACCCGGACCAGATATGATGTCGCTGACCTGGCATCTTGTCAAGGTCTGCATTGTTTAGAAACTGATGCATCTTTACCATCTGTTGTTAACCCTTTCCCTCATATAAATGTGTTTTCACGCATCTGCAAACAGAGTAGACCCAGATCAGACGGCTCCTAGAGGAGCCGTCTGATCAGGGTCTACTCTGTTTGCTAATAGACTTTCAAAGACATGTGTCTCTACTTTCTAAAATGGCTACAGTGCTCCACCTTCCATATTTCATTATAACCTTTTTGTCCATGAATATTCAGTAGGTATTGAAATTTGTAATAAACACAGAACAGGGAAAGGGTTAACCAATTATTGATATTTGCAAACAGCGTAGACCAAACCCAGAGGATTTCACCACTTTAACACCTTTTGCAAACAGAGTAGACCATGATCAGAGGGCTCCTGTAGGAACTGTCTAATCATGGTCTGCACTGTTTCTCATTCAAAATCCTCTCACAAAGTGTAAGCATTCATACTGAATGGCATCTACCATTCTGTGTTTTCTTAGTCTACAAAGTTTGCAAAGACCAGTGAAAAGAAACGCTTATCTGGGAATCGGCTTGAAAGGGGAACATTTACAGTACAACTTGTCTTAAGTGACCTTATACTGACTGGACATAGGAATCTTAAAAAGCAGGTGGTTGCATAATACAGAGAGATAGTATAGCAAAAAGCTCTTATAGGAGCTTTCTGCATTGTAATTGACCTGCATTAAGCTACCACCTGCCTTACAGACCCATAATTAGACCTCTTTTTATTGGTCACTAAAGACAGGTTATACTATTCATCTATGAACTTACAACTTTTTCTCTGCCAGAATTTCTATACTCAAACTTATTTAGTAAATCACTGAATGCATCAAATTGTATAATATAATTGACAATATAAAATGGGAGCCAACATGACTGTGTATATTGCATTTCATACATGGAATGGTGTGAAATGAAATTCTGACCATTGCTGTATAAGTTTTGAAAATATGTGAAAAACGAATAACTTTCGGTTTATTTATCTTTCAATTTAGTACAGTACATTTTCAAGACTTTGTCTGCGGAATAATTAAAAGTGACTTCTTTCTTTCTGAATATTGATTAAATAAAAAGTTATCAATGACAAAAATAAACTTTATAACAAACAGTGCAGACCCTGATCAAACGGCTCCCTTTGATCTGGGTCTACACTGTTTTCAAAGGTCTTATAATTTTACTCGGTTCCTATTCACTAAGGGTGTACAAACAGAAAGATGAGGTGAATTTTCTGGCAGGAAAAAAACTAGATTGATACTTCTAATGGATGCTTTGTGTTATTATTTCTAATTAGTAGTATTACTTTGTTAACCCTGTACTCCATAAATACCCCTTTATATGCCTTTGCAAACAGAGCAAACCCAGATCACATGGCTCATGAAGAAGCTGCCTGATTAAGGTCTGCTCTGTTTGGTTATGATATAATATAGATATAATTCTACAGTTTCTGCCATGGCCAAAAATTCCTGTGTCCATGTGCCATTATAAATATTTATCTGATTAATATATGACATCATTCTTACTTACATAAATATTCATGGAGTAAAGGGTTCATCTATTAAACCTTATCCTACTGCAAAAAATGAAGTCTGCTAAAAATATCCAATCTGTTGTAATTTTTGGCTTAATTGTAATTCTCTAAATGTTAAACCCTTTCCCTGTTCAATATTATTGTAAGAAATATTAGCTGAATAACAATAATTAAATTATTGTAAACAATTTTTGCTTTGACAAAAACTGTAGAATCAAATCTATATCATATCAAAAGCACACAGGGTAGACCCAGATCAGACGGCTCCTATAGGAGCCATCTGATCTGGGTCTACTCTGTATGCAAATGCCTGAAAAAAGCGTTTATATGACGGAAAGGGTTAAGAAACTAGTGTTTTAGTGTCGAAAACCTTGAATTCATATGAGATGCCGAGTTACTCGGTGCTTCATCAGTGGATCCAAGCTGTTTGAAAATACCAGACCAGTCGCACAGAGCATGGTAGGGACTAGAAGCAAATACCAGACCAGTCACACAGAGCATGGTAGGGACTAGAAGCATAATGGACTAGTAAGGATTGCACGTGTCTAGTAAAATGTTGAACTTTCTATAAGTTTGTTTCGATTATTTTTCTTTTAACCCTAAACTCCATAAATATGCCTTTTCTTTTAATGCCTTTGCAAACAGAGTAGATCCAGTTTAGATGGCTCCTGTAGGAGCCGTCTGATCAGGGTCGGCTCTGTTTGCTGTTTGGAATAAGATGGCTTTTTGCCAGGGCTAAAACATTCCTGTGTTCATGCACCATTATAAAAAATAATCTAATTAATATTCATGACATCATTATTTCTTGCCTGAATATTCATGGAATAAAGGGTTAAGGTCATATAGAAAGTATGTCTGATTCTTTGTAGATGGAATGTATTAACCCTTTAGCACATAAGTTTGAAACTGTATGATATGTCAAGTAACTGGATATTATCACAATCTAAACTCTTTGACTCTATGATCATACTTTGAAAATAGGAAAAAAAACAAATGACTTAATCCTTCTCATGTTAACCCTTTCGCTGTTTAATATTCATGAAAGAAATAACATTGTCATGAATATTAATAAGCCAAACTATTTTAAATCATTATTAACAAAGGAATTTATGACTGGCAGAGACTGTAGAATCAGATCTGTATAATTCCACAAGCAAACAGAGCAGACCCTGATCAGATGGTTCCTACAGGAGCTGTCTGATCTGGGTCTACTCTGTTTGCAAATGCATGAAAATGCGTTTACACGAGGGAAAGGATTAGTACTGACTTGATTGACATTTGCAAACAGCTCAGATTCAGATGAGAAGCTTGACATCTTGGCATTTCATCAGGATCTAAGCTGTTTGACACTTATACATTCTCAAAAGTTTAAAGAAATTTGAAATAAGTAAAACACCCAATTAGCACTTTGCACCGAATTAGAGTTTAACCCTTTTCTTCATATTTACGCTTTTTCATGCCTTTTGAAACCGAGAAGACCCAGATCAGATGGCTCCTGTAGGAGTCGTCTGATCAGGGTCTGCTCTGTTTGCTTATGGAGTAACATAGATCTTATCCTACAGTTAATTCAGTGCTTTTATTGCCATGAAAATTTAGTAAAGAAGAGCCTATGTAAGCAAACAGAGCAGACCCAGATCAGACAGCTCCTATAGGAACTGTCTAATCTGGGTCTTCTCTGTTTGCAAAGGCCCCAAAGAGGGTGGATGATGGAGTTAAAGGTTAACTGAAGTGGTATAGTGAGTGAACATCTGAAAACTAATAAGTGTGTGTGTGTACAGTTTATCTTGTGTAGGAGTCGCGTGTATTTAGATTGAAGTGATGGAACATTCATAATTTATTATTTCAAATTAACAAATAAATTCAAATAATTAATACCAAAGAAAACTTTTTCCATAAACTATGTATTGTACATGTATTATACCTATTTATAAAAATATTGGTAATTTGATAAAAACAAATCTTCAATGTTTATTTCATGAAAATATATAACTGTAAAACCTTGATATTGTTAGGAAGGGGTGTACAAAATGTGTCACATTTGTATAAAGTGTTTTGTATTAAAAATATTTGTCTATTGAATATTACAGTATTCTGCTATTTGATTTGTCTAGTTTTCCATGTTTATCTCCAAAATGGAATGCATGCATTAGCATTCTAGATGATTTACAAACTCTGTTTTTCAGACCATTTACATATTTGATTAATTAGTATGATAACAAAATAATTTGCCATTTCGTCATTTAATTCATTCCCTTATAGGCTATATTTAGACCCAACCTCTGAATACCGGTAAATTTACTTAGGAGGAAAAATATGTAATTCTGACACAAGTTTGATAAATAGAGTATTTGCTCCTCTGGTTTCAAAACGTGTCTTTTACAGTTTGTTTTGTTTTTTATTTTATCGGATTTTACATCACTTTAACAGTATTTCAGCTTTAACAGATGCTTCAAGAGGCATTAATGTGAGGGAATGAGTTAAAGCATTGCTTTGAAGTCAAGAGCCACCGATTTAATTTGTCAACCATACAGTGCAGGCTTTGATCAAAGAACTCCATTGGACCCTCTTATCCAATTAACTCTGTAACCACCAGGATCACCAGAAAGCGAAGCACAGTGCATACTGCAATGGACAAGTCTGTAAATACCCAAATGCAAAACAATTTGGATCCAGACGAAACGCCAAGTAACTTGGAGAGGAAGGTTAAGAGACGGACACTAGAAGCCTGACTAGATATCAATCAAACATGCGACCCAAGTCACCTTTAGTTGACATCATAGTTATATTAAAAATCGAAATATCGGCATGTAAAAAAGCATGATCGCGCTTAGCTTCTGATTGCACGATTACAACACCATTGCCAATCTGGATGCCTAATTTATCAATCGTTTAAAAAAAACAAACTTTTTTATCCTACTGAATCTCCTACTTTTAACCCGTTACTCCATAGGGTATGCCTTTTAAAGCCTTTGCAAACAGAGTAGACCCAGATCAGACTCGGGGGTAAGCCACGTTTGAGCCAGTATATGTATATATAGAATACATATACTGACTCAAACGTGGCTTACCCCTTGTGAGATCAGACGGGTCCTTCAGGAGCTATCTAATGAGGATCTGCTCTGTTTGCTTTTGATATAATATAGATATGACTCTACAGTTTGTGCCATGGTCAACATTCCCTTGTTCATAATGCTATTATAAATATGCAGATACTTAATAGTCATACACTCATTATCCCCCACCGCATAGCGGAGGGATAGCGGAGGGGGGTTATAGGAATGGCCTTCGTCTGTCCGTCCGTCTGTCCGTAACAATTTCGTGTCCGCTCCATATCTCCTATACCCCTTGAAGGATTTTCAAGAAACTTGCCTCAAATGTTAACCAAGTTGAGACGATGTGCAGAACATATGTGGCAGATATGTCGGCTCAAGGTCAAGGCCACATTTGAAGGTCAAGGGTTTTAACCTTCAATTTCCATTGCATTTTTGTGTCCGCTCCATATCTTCTAAACCCTTTGAAGGATTTTCATAAAACTTGAGTCAAATGTTAACCAAATTAAGACGATGTGCAGAACACATGTGGCAGTCATGTCGGCTCAAGTTCAAGGTCACATTTGAAGGTCAAGTGTTTAAACCTTCAGTTGCCATTACAGTTTCGTGTCCGCTCCATATCTTCTAAACCCTTTGAAGGATTTTCATAAAACTTGAAGCAGAACCCAGGCGGCAGTCATGTTGGCTCAAGGTCAAGGTCACGTTTGAAGGTCAAGTGTTCTAACCTTTAATTTCCGTTACATTTTCGTGTCCGCTCCATATCTTCTAAAGCCTTTGAAGGATTTTCATAAAAGTTTAGTTAAATGTTAGCTAAATTGAGACGATGTGCAGAACACATGTGCCAGTCATGTCGGCTCAAGGTCAAGGTCACATTTGAAGATCAAGTGTTCTTACCTTCAATTTCCATTATAGCTTCGTTATCTCCTATACCCCTTGAAGGATTTTCAAGAAACTTGCCTCAAATGTAAACCATGTTGAGACAATGTGCAGAATATATGTGGCAGTCATGTCAGGTCAAGGTAACATTTGAAGGCTAAGTGATTAAATCTTCAATTTCCATTACATTTTGTGTCTGCTCCATATCTTCTAAACCCTTTGAAGGATTTTCATAAAGCTTGAGTCAAATATTGACCAAATTAAGACGATGTGCAGAACACATGTGGCAGTCATGTCGGCTCAAGTTCAAGGTCACATTTGAAGGTCAAGTGTTTAAACCTTCAGTTGCCATTACAGTTTCGTGTCCGCTCCATCTCTTCTAAACCCTTTGAAGGATTTTCATAAAACTTGAGTCAAATATTAAATGAATTGAGACAATGTGCAGAACCCATGCGGCAGTCATGTTGGCTCAAGGTCAAGGTCACGTTTGAAGATCAAGTGTTCTAACCTTTAATTTCCGTTACATTTTCGTGTCTGCTCCATATCTTCTAAAGCCTTTGAAGGATTTTCATAAAAGTTTAGTTAAATGTTAGCTAAATTGAGGCGATGTGCAGAACACATGTGCCAGTCATGTCGGCTCAAGGTCAAGGTCACATTTGAAGATCAAGTGTTCTTACCTTCAATTTCCATTATAGTTTCGTTATCTCCTATACCCCTTGAAGGATTTTCAAGAAACTTGCCTCAAAGGTTAACCACGTTGAGACAATGTGCAGAACATATGTGGCAGTCATGTCGGCTCAAGGTCAAGGTCACATTTGAAGGCCAAGTGATTTAATCTTCAATTTCCATTACATTTCATGTCCGCTCCATATCTTCTAAACCATTTGAAGGATTTTCATAAAACTTGAGTCAAATATTAACCGAATTGAGATGATGTGCAGAACACATGTGGCAGTCATGTCGGCTCAAGGTCAAGGTCACATTTGAAAGTCATGTTCTTACCTTCAGTTTCCATTATATTTGTTTCCGCGTCCTATTTTCTTAACAACTGGAAGGTTGAATGTCAACCACGTTAAAACCCAGGTCAATGTCTTAATTTAGGTGGCGGTGGTGGGGGATATAGCTGTCCTTTGGACTGCCTTGTTACTTCTTAACCCATTACACCATGCATGTAGGAAATAATGACATCGTGAATATTTATTTGATTAATTCCTATAATAGCACATGGACGCAAACATTTCTGACTGTGGCAGAAACTGTAGAATCATACTTATATTATATCATAGACAAACAGAGCAGACACTCATCATACGGCGTCTCGTTGGGATTCAAGCTTGTATGGCGCACGGTCAGTAGTTTCTCAAAAGCTTGATCGAATCGGAAGTAGTTAACCCATTTGTGTTAAGTGATCCTTAAAAAAGACAGACAAACAGTAGACCCAGATCAGAGGACCACTGAATGAGCCCTCTGATACGGGTCCTCGCTGTTTGCTGAATCCATTGATGGCAATGACTTATACAGTAAAACCTCTCTACAACGGCCACTAAATAGTGTTAATTAGTTATTATTTAGAGCAGGTGGCTGATTAAAGCAAGATGAAAGTAAAACAGAACGCTCCTATAGGAGCGTTCTGTTTTACTTTCATCTTGCTTTTAGTAGCCACATGCCTTTAACACAAAATATTTGATGTAATCTAGTGGCCGTTATAGAGAGGTTTTACTGTACGAGCAAATATTGTACAGAAAATGTAAGGTAAAGTAGAACCAACGATCGTAGGGATTGCGTGATGACTGTTTCTTTATTAGGCGACGTTTCGACCTAACACTTAGGTCTTCATCAGGTGTGCTTTTGTTTAATTTTTTAAAATATTTTGTTTGCTGTGTCACTTCAGCACAAAAAATGAATGGGTTCCAAAACAAGATCTGGACAGGATTTCTTTAACCAATTACCTCATAGGCTATTTTTAGATCCAACCTCTTTGAATAAATCTACCGAAAAGGAGCATTAACTAGAGAAAAGTAAATATTCTGATTTTTGTAGTTTAAAACCGTTGTGATATTAAATAGAGCATTTGCTCCTATAGGAGCAAATGCTCTATTTGTCACAATGGTTTCAACAGGTGACTTTTGCAGAGGCACCAAAAGGCGTCACTATAAGGGAAAGGGTTAAATAATATGTGAACAAATGGGTTAAATATGCACCTGATCTAAACTTGTTGTACAGCAGGATAAGAGAGTTCAATCGTTACCGTATCTTGACATTAAACAGAGGCCCAGATAAGATGTGTAAATTTAAATTTTTCAGGAATAGCTCCTTTATTTCTCCACCAAACCCTATACTGTAACCACTCTTTAGAATCGTCTCTTCGAGATGATTTTAAAGAGTGGTCAACGTATAGGGTTGGATGGAGAAATGACAATTTTAGTATGTGTGTACGCACCAGTATCTGTAGCTTTGATTTAAGCCTTCTAAAGTCTTGCATTAGGAATACTTTCTCTTTTAGGATGACGACGAAGATGAATACAGTGCGCCTGTACCTGTACCTGCACCTGTACCTGCCGAGGTAAATAGCTCAGTTTGTATTGTTGAAGCAATTCATGCATGCTGATCTCCTTTGTCCGTCTCGTATATACGTCTCATATTCACCAATATCAGTACAGTAAATAATATAACGGCCACTAAATTGTGTTAATTATTTGGGACAGGTGCCGTGGTCGCTTAAGCAAGGTGAAAGTAAAACAGAACGCTCCTATATAACATAATTATGGCTCTTCAGGCCAGACATTAATATTTATGTCACCTCCCACTAGTTTCTAGCCTTTTCATTTGATAAGAGCAGTCATGTGGTGACCTATATTTCTATAGATGGTCAGTAGCTGACCCACTGTTGGCACACTATAACAAAATGGCTTCCATTCAAAACAGTTCGTCTTTTAACCATTATTTTGATCCATGAAATGTCACATTTTAACAAATATTCACTAAATATAACGGAGTAGTGCATTTTAAACAACTTTTTGTTTGCTTGGCCATTTTTGGTTTCGTAAAATTCAGACCTGCAAAATTGTGACGCGCAACTCTGTATAAATATTACAAAATGACATCATTTTAACGTCAATGTAATTTCCGTAAAAATAGCAATGTCATCATCTGAGTCAAATTATATGATGGAAAGTGGTCGATGAAATAAATCGCCTCGCCCCTATTCCTCTACAGATCCCCTATATTTATGTAGTGGGTCAGTGACAAAGACCTAATAACTAAATAATAATATATATTTTTGAGGAATGTTCTATTTATAAGTGACCCTTTATCAAATTTGTTCCAGCCGTTGTGATTGACTAACTACAGGCTGGTTTTCAATATAATGTTATAGGAAGGTACCGTAGTTGACTCGATGACAAAATTATTATCGTTAAAATTTTCTTTTCATGGGTAGCTCTATAGTGTGAAATATAATTCTGAAATTACTGGCAGTGTGTTTTCACCATGTTACCCTTTACCAAAAGTGTCCTCCCTTGAAACTGATAGGGAATATGGCCTTCAGGGGGCAAGGGTTGGTTTCTAAATAGTGTGAAAAAAATACACATAATAACTCATATGTACTTTTGACTATTAAAGTTACCGTAGTTGATAAAGGGACAGCATACCGCTCTTGTTGAAAAACAATGGTTTTGTTTTCAAGAAATAAATCTAGTACTGCATGTTGGAACCACAGTGCTTTTTGACATACATTAAAACCCCGCTAATGCGACCACCAAAGAGTGGCATAATTCGAGGTGGCAGAGGCAGGTGGTAGCTTAATGCAGGACGAAAGTTATGCAGAAAGCTCCTATAGGAGCTTTCTGCATAACTTTCGTCCTGCATTAAGCAACCACCTGCTTTAGACGACATCAGTGGCTGTTTATTACGTGGTCGCATTAGCGGGGTTTCACTGTATATGTTTACATTAGTACCCAGAGGTCTAGATAAGATGTGTAAATTAAAACATTTTCAAGAAGAGTTTCTTTATTTCTCCACCAAACCCTATGTCGTGACCACTCTTTAGAATCATCTCATAGAGACGATTCACAACACAGGGTTTGATGGAGAAATGACAATTTTAGTATTTGAGTATATATATACATTTATCTGTTACTCTGAATACCCTATATTTACTCGATTTATTCGATTTAACACGTATCTCTCTTCTCCACTGGTTAGAATATTGCACAATTGTGATATTTGTTTATTAGTCTGATTCAGCAGAAAATTGCATAGATCCAGATCAAATTGCTCAATCGATGTGCCTGCCCACACTTACTTTAGTGTTGAGTAGTTTAATTTAGTCATTGCATGTCATGACGCATTGTAAATCGAGAATGTTGTGAATTAGTTAAACACTGATTGTTAAGACTTACTACAATGTGTATTAATGCAGTAAAACCCATCTAAACTGGACTTTCAATTTAGTATAAATATCAGTCTTGGGGACAGGTGGCAGCTTAATGCAGGGTGAAAGTCATGCAGAAAGCTCCACTAGGAGCTTTCTGTATGACTTTCACCCTGCATTAAGAAGCTATCTGCCTAAAAGTATCTAAATTCATGTCTACAAGAGTACTGGTTTAGGAGTGTTTTACTGTAGTTATTGTTTGTGATTTCTTCAAAAGAATAGATCTGTTTTGTTCATTTTAACCCTTTCCCACGTGAACATTTAGTTAGACATATTGACACCATGGATATTTAGTTAGACATATTGACACCATGGATATTTTATATTGGAGTTAAGAACAAAGGAATATTTTAACTTGGCAGAAACTGTAGAATCATCTACATTATGTCATAGGCAAACATACCAGACTGATCAAGCAGCTTCTATTGTGGCTGTCTGATCTGGGTCTACTCTGTTTGCATATGCGTGAAAATGTGTTTATATGGGAGAAGGGGTTACGGTGGATGTCATTCTTGTGTGTTTTTATCTGAATGGCATTGTATATGCACTGTCTGTCACAGAGTTGTAATTTTATATTGTCTACCCTATACTCCATACATATGCCTGTCTACGCTTTTGCAAACAGAGTAGACCCAGATGACTGCCTTTTAACCCTATACTCCATAAATATGCCTTTCTAAGCTTTTGCAAACAGAGTAGACCCAGATGACCCAGATCAGACAGCTCCTATAGGAGCTGTCTTATCAGGATCAGCTCTGTTTACTTATGGTATAATATAGGTATGATTCTACAGTTTCTGTTATGGCCAAAATTTCCGGTGTCCATGTGCTATTATACATGTACTATAATTATAGCAATGAATCTAATTCATGATGTCATTATTTCTGACATGAATATTCATGGAGTAAAGTGTTAATATCCCCAGTATTGATTTACTCAACGATGTACACGTACCCCTGTCGTTGATGGCACATGCATTGTATCCTTTATCCCTTACTTCATGAATAATTATGCAAGAATCAATCACTCCGTGAGTATAGACTAACTCAGTTCTTATGGCATCAAAGCAAGGACATTTTGGTCTTGTCAAAACTTTTAGCTTTATATGGTTCCATTAGGAGACCAGAGCAGACCATGACCAAACAGCTCCTGCAGATCTTGGTCTACTCTTTTTGCAAAGGCGTGAAGAGGTTAAGGGTTTAACATTCAACATTTATGCTACCGGTTTATCGTTTCTTCAACGGCATGTTAGTTGTCAGTACTACCTGCTTTGCATTGCTATTCAGTAAGGTTGGCTTCAGTAATGCTGCCATATCTTGTCTTGTGTTTTCCATGATGAGCGCTGCAGACAAGAGACAGTTCTGCTTGCAGTTCATTTGCTTCTGTTGTTGCTGACGACAGTCATGTGCTATCTATTTTAGTAATGGGCTCTTTACACATTCTGCATAACAGGCTACGAGACGATTTTAATTTTGATTATAAAGAACGATTTCAGGAAGACGATTTTGGAAGATCGCAGTCTCAAGAAGATGATTTGGCTAATCTCACTCACAAGAAGAGGATTTTGGCTGATCTCACTCTGAATCTCGCTCTCATGAAGATGATTGGACTGATCTCACTTTCAGAATTTTGCTCTCATGAAGATGGTTTGGTTAACTCTCAGGAAGAGGATTTTGGCTAAAGTCAATCTCAGGAAGATGATTTTGGCTAATGTCAATCTCAAGAAGATGATTTTGGCTGATCTCGCTCTCAGAAACTCGTTCTCAGGAAAATTATCTGATCTCACTGCCAGAACCTCGCTGTCAGGAAAATTATTTTAGATGATCCCACTCTCAGGAAATTGATTTGGTTGATCACACTCTCATGGTTAGTTTGGCAGATCTCACGTTGAGAAAGATGATTTTTGGTCATCACAATCTCAGGAAGATGATTTTCGCTGATTCTCACTCTCATGAAGGTACTTTGACTAGTATACCCTCAGGAAGGTGATTTTGGCTAATCTCACTCGGGTAGATTTATTTGGCTAATCTCACGCCCAGGAAATGACTTTGGCAGCTTTCTCTTTTGAAGACGATTGTAGCTGATTTTATTCTCAGAGAAATCATTTTTGCTATGCTCACTCTAAGTAAGGAAGATGAATTTAGCTTATCTCGGTCTCGGGAAGATTATTTTGTCTTGTCTTACTCTTTGGAAGATTACTTTGGCTTATTTCACTGTCTGGAAAATGATTTTGGCTAATTTCACTCTCAGTAAGATTATGTTGTCTAAAGATGATTTTGACCAATGTCACGAATTAAAAACACAGCTTATTGGATCAAAGCTACCGATTCACTTTCATTAACTTTTAGTTATTTCACGCTACATTGTATTCGAAGTGCTGGGCATTTTACGCATAACAGTAGTGGATCATGGGGACTTGCAGTTTCTTTGGCGTATTAGGCATTTTACATTCGGCTTGCTTTGCTTGATTATGTTTGGAAGAGACAATAGACCCTTTTATTGCAGGAATTGAGTATATAAGACCATTACAATCAATGTACACCCATATCAAAGGGATCCTTTTGGAAGCCCTATAATCGGGATATACACTGTTTGTCCTACACGTTATTTCCCTCAGTGATCAATTTCGATACTAGTGTTTATATGACTAACCCTTTCCCTCACATGAATGCTTTTCACGCCTTTCCAAATAGCGTAGCCCCAGATGAGATGGTTCCTATAGGAGCTGTCTGATCAGGGTCTGCTCCTTCTCTTGCTGAATTTAAAATACATTTCTCCTTCTTTACCCATGCTCTGTTGTATAATTACATATATCTTCACTCTGTACAAGTATTTCGCTGTGTAATCACTACTGTGGAGTGCACTAGTTGCACAATCAACTTGTAAATAGTGCAGACCCTGATGAGACAGCTCCTGCAGGAGCTGTCTCATCTGGGTCTTCACTATTTACAGGTACGTATATTGACATGAATAGCAAGCGAAGGGTTACTATTCAGAAATGGAGGAGTGATATTTAATTGTTCATAAGGTTAACCCTTTCCCTGTTCTATGTTTATTCTAAATTTCAATACCTACTTAATATTCATGGACAAAATAGTTATATTGAAATATGGAAGGTGAAACATTGTAAAAGCCATTTCAGAAAGTAAAGACAGAGATCTTTCAAATTCCATTAGCGAACAGAACAGACCCTGATCAGACGGCTCCTCTAGGAGCCGTCTGATCTGGGTCTACTGTTTGCAAATACATGAAAACACGTTTACATGAGGGAAAGGGTTAAGGGTTAACTTGGTCATTGTTTTGTCTTATTACGTGTTGAACACGAGTCGTCCATATTGTCATATACCGGTATATCGCAAGACTATTATACAACATTGTTTAACCCTCCTCTCCCTCGTATAGACAATGTCTGGTACCTTTGCAAACAATGTCTCGTACCTTTTGCAAACAATGTATCGTACCTTTGCAAACAATGTCTCGTTCCTTTGCAAACAATGTCTCGCACCTTTGCAAACAAGCTTGACCAAGACCAGACTCCCCTACAGGAGCTGTCTGACCAGGGTCTACTCTGTTTGCTAATGTTATAATTTAGATGTAATTCTATAGTAGCTGTCATGGAAAAACTTTCCTGTATTCAAATGTCTTTATAAAACAATCTTATAACTATTCATGGTGTGGTTATTTCATACATGAAGATGTGTGGGGGAAAGCATTTATATCTATAAGCACTTACAGCTTGATATTTACTTCGAAGAAAATGCATGTATTGCAATCAATCACTTAATTAGATTTATTAGATTAGTTTACTTGATTAGATACAGTTAAACTTCGATATCTCGAACTTCAAGGGATCATTCAAATTACATTGAGATAACAGAATTTTGAGTCGTCCAATTTCTAATCTGAATAATTTCCCAAGTTCACAGCTTAATTGAGTTCTAAAGTAATGCTGAAAGCTCCTGTAGCATTACTTTCAACCTACATTAAGCTGTCACATGTGTTTCTAGATATGTATAGTGATGTGTTTTAGAACAATTCTGTTGTGTAAATTTTGGAAGGCCCGAACTTTTACTTCGACTTATCCTGAAGTTCGAGTTATTCGAATTCAAGATATTGAAGTTGAACTGTATTTCAAATGCTAAAAGAGTGTGTTTTTGTCGGAATGGATGGGCATACGAAGTGTTTCATGATATCCATTTGCAATCTTGTAGATAGCACATGCTTTTGTGACAATTATTTGTCATAGTAGATAGTATGTTTTGTTCGAGGGATCCGATGTTGTGGCAACTGTGAAACGCGTTTTTGTGACAATTATTTGTCATAGTAGATAGTGCATTTTCTTCGAGGGATTCGATGTTGTGGCCACTGTGAAACGTGCTTTTGTGACAATTATTTGCAGGTTAGAATACAGCAACACAATAATGAGCCAAACAGAACATATACACAAAAGGCTACATTGGTTATGAAGCCTGCTGCGGTAAAGTAACTTCAGTTGCTCTAGACGTGCTGCATACCCAGTTATCGTAGATGCTCACAAACTGTTCAGCTTTTGACATTGTTTTGATGTTGTGTGATTTTTGAGTGTTCAAACTTACGAATGCATTTGTTAAGGACACGATTGATACATAAAAAGAGCTAGATGTCCCGTTTTGACTCTTTGCACACTTTGCACATTACTCTTTGCAGTGGATCCTGATGATACACTGTATTATGTGGTGTCTCTAACTATCTCATCTAGATCCAAACTGTTTGCATAGGTAATCACAGTTTCGCTAGCGTGCAAAGAGTGATAACATTTTCTGAATCTACTGGACATATTTCAGCATTACTTTGTAGAGTGTTAGCGAGGTAACTGGCAACAAACTGTTAAATTTTAACTCATAAAAATGACCACCAGCCAAAGATGAGGAGACTAGTGTCAAACAATTGAACACATTTAATATTGTATAAGTTCATATGTCTTCTCGGCTCAGGTGAGCATTGTTGGACAATCAATGACCCTTGTTTAACAAAAGGATCGACAAATAACTGTAGCATTGGCGTCTCTTTAATCGTGGTAGTTACTTCATTAATACAGATAGCTCCTTCACCCTCCTCACTCTAGTTAAATTACATCCACTCATGGTGCTGTTACTCATTAAGTATGAATGTGAGTCCCACAGTTAAGTGCATTTCTATTAACCCTTTCCTCCATAAATACGCCTTTCTACGTCTTTGCAAACAGAGTAGACCAAGATCAGATGACTCCTATAGGAGCCATCTGATCAAGGTCTGCTCTGTTTACTTATGATATAATAAAGATATGGTTCTACAGTTTCTGCCACAGCCAAAATTGTCCTGTGTCAATGTGTTTTATAACAATTTAATGTATTTAATATTCATGATGTCATTATTTCTTACATGAATATTCATGGGAGAAAGGGTTAATGCACCCATCAATAACTACATGTAATACTTCATAATTCATATATGCATATTCATCACCATTGCCTCATTTAATCGAATTATTGAAACACTGATGACATGCATTTCCAGAGTCTTCATTCATTGCCACCAGTTGTGATGTTACTGTACATAGTATCATTGTGAATTTTTCGACTAGTATCATTGCATCCAATTGTGATGTTACCGACCATGATATGGTTACTTTAGTATCATTACAACCAATTGTAATCTTAATGGCCATAGTATTATTTGTACTTCATTCTCATACTTGAACACTGAGTTAGTTTACAGGAATAACAGAGCAATAGATAAGGTGCATACTCAAATACTAAAATCGCCATTTCTCCACCAAACACTATGTTGCAACCACTCTTTAGAAGAGATTATTCTAAAGAGTGGTCACAACATAGGGTTTGGTGGAGAAATAAAGGAAACATTCTTTAAAATTGATTCATCTTATCTGGACCTCTGAATAGTATCTGAAATTTTTCAATTAAGTATCTCATACAACCGAAATGGCCAAGCATGCTTGCTTGTTTACCTGCATTGTGTTGGTCTTCCATTAACATTGACCTAACATGTTTCATTATGAATAGACTTATATAATATTTTATTTCTGTTATTGATCATCAGATTGAAGTGGAATTACCCCCCCCCGCCAATAATTTTCACTCAAATGCAATGGTTACATTATCCAAATGGACTTAATTATTCATTCGAGTTCTAATGTGCTACCAGTAGAAACTAAGAATGTTATTTCTTTTCATTGACATTTTGCATTGGTATTAACCCTGGATGTGCAGAAACCGAGTATATGCTCTTTAGGGCGCCCTTTGTTCAAGGTATGCACTGTTTATCATAAAAAATCACTTTCTTGGGTGATAGCTTTTGATTCATCTTTATTCTTTAATATTAATATTCAGACAGGGGGATGTCAGTTTAAATTATTCAGCAGATTAAGGGTTCTGTCATATAAAATATTATTGATAAATATCAATTAAAGCGACAGATATTGTTTGAAAATAAAATATGCATGTGTATCTATGACAACATTTGCTTGATTTCTTTCAATGCATTTTTCAATAGCCACCTCAGCAGCAACAACCAAAGCAACCAAAGCAACAAGTTAAGCAACAACCAAAACAACAGCCCCAGCAAGCGAAACCAGTGCCCAAAGAATCTCCAGCAACACCACCACGACCCCGCCTGAGTATAGAGGAAACAAAATTAGAGGAAGAATGGGAAACGCTACCACTCTGGAAACGGGAGATCCTGATGAAACGCGGAGGGGCACCGTCCAACTGGGGAGACGAGCGGGAAGACGTAAACGAGCAAGCAATTGATTATTAAATGTATGGAAGTGTGTTGAATGAGTCTCGATAAGCTTTAAACGAAAGATAATTATTTCTTGTATCTTGCAAGTCAAGGAGAGATATACTGTATTTTAATTGAAGGAATCTCCTTGGGATTTAGGCCATGGCTGTGATTGTCATGTTCAGTATCCAAATTTCTATTTCATTTGTTATGAATGAGGGATCTTGATCAGTAATCTCCCTTGACTATTATCCCAAAGTATGTAGGTCCTACTAGTTGGATTCCTCTGATTTTATTATTGATACCTTTGCACTGCAATAGCAAATTTGACTTAAACTATCTCATATAAGAATTATCAAATGATTTTGACATTTTTTGCACACTTTCTTTGACTGCGACACTATTGAACTACTCGTATTTAATGTTAAGAGTTTAAGGAAATTATCCTTCTTTAAATATATCAATTAACGAAAATATCTCATTGAAATACAAGAGAAATAACAAAGTAATCCAACTAAAATGACCTACTTATCATTTGATATAGCTTTGTGTTTATCTGTCATGGGAAACAATTTACAGCTGAATAATATCCCTCATTGTAACAAATACGAAGGAAAGGCTGTGTTGAGGATCTTGAACATTTAATATGAAAGGACAGTTACCTGTCACGTTTGCATATTTTTTTACAGACGTTTATTCTGTCAAGTTAAGCTTTGTATCATGTGACATATACAAGTACATTAGAACCACTCTAAAACCACCACTTGATGAATCATCATTTGCATATTTAATAGCAGGTGGTTGCTTAATGCAGGATGAAAGTTAATGCAGAAATCACCCACTGGAGCTTTCTGCATTACTTTTGTCCTGCATTAAGCTACCATCTGCCACTACGACGCAGTGTTAAACTTCGTTTCAGTGGTCACCTTAGAGTAATTGTACTGTATTTACGAAATGAGAGAATGAAAGCATGTTGGCCATCAAGTTGCCAGAAAGCATTTTAAAACAATTTTCATGCAGTTAATGTAATTATGGTACTTTACACTCAGACAAACTGTACTGATGTTGAAAAGACCATAACATACGTGTAAGAGTCCGCGCTCAATTTATCTTATATTGTCCATCTATGTTGATTTATATATGTGCTTTATCTCTAAACTTATAATTTAGCAATTTCATCAATTACGGTTTGCATTATGAAACAATAAATTGGTTAAGTGGTGTCTTAAAGCCCCAGGTGTTCAGCATTGTCATAAGATATGTTTGTATTTCATTTCTCTTTTCTTTAAAATGCCTCTGCAAGACCTTTTGAGAAAAAACAAATTCTTGTACCATAATTACAAACTGTAATATTAATCATAAGACGATATGATGTCGAAATATTTTATTGATTTTTTATGCTTATCAACTCCATGTTCTATGTAGAATTATATAAAGATATGACTAGCTTTATTCATGTATACCCGAGTTCCTATACACTGAAAAAATATCAAATTTGAACCTGATGTTTTATTACCAGTAGTTAACGTATACATTGAAACACATTTGGTATGAACATTAAACCTGACTTTTAACTATACATAGTTAACGTATAAATTGAAACAATTTTAGTACGAAAAATTAAATCTGACTTTAACAACTTTTATTTAATGTATAGATTAAAGCAAGTTTGATATGAACATTAAACATTAAGTTTTAATATAAGTAGTTATATATACTGAAACATGTTTAATATGTACTTTAAACCTGACCTTTGACTACCTGTACTTGATGTATACATTGAAACAAGTTTGGTATGGACATTAAACCTTTAGGTACAACTATCAGTAGTTAATTTGTACATTGACACGAGTTTGGTGTGAACATTTAAGCTGACTGTCAACTACCTGTAGTTTATGTATACATTGAAACAAGTTTGGTATGAACATTTAACCTGACTGTCAACTATCTGTAGTTAATGTATACATTGAAACAAGTTTAGTACGGACATTTAACCTGTCAACTATCTGTGGCTAATGTATACATTGAAACAAGTTTAGTATGAACATTTAACCTGTCAACTACCTGTGGCTAATGTATACATTGAAACAAGTTTGGTATGAACATTTAACCTGACTGTCAACTATCTGTAGTTAATGTATACATTGAAACAAGTTTAGTATGGACATTTAACCTGTCAACTATCTGTAGTTAATGAATACATTGAAACAAGTTTGGTATGGACATTTAACCTGACTGTCAACTATCTGTAGTTAATGTATACATTGAAACAAGTTTAGTATGAACATTTAACCTGACTGTCAACTACCTGTAGTTAATGTATACATTGAAACAAGTTTAGTATGAACATTTATAACGTGACTTTCAACTACCTGTAGTTAATGTACTCAGTTTGTGCAATGTTTTAATCAACCGATTCCATTCAAATAATTTATCTCAATTACTCGTCCAGGTTTGTGCAATGTCATATTATTTATCAAGACAGTTACAAATGTCTTGAACTATTTTATAATTATGTTTATGTATGTTGGGCATATGTTGTGTAAATGTGTATGTATGTTTAGAAAACATGCATGGCTCGTGGGCAAATTTGTGTCATTTATTTGTGTACCTGAGTTTTAGGTTCAAAAGAAAGCTTTTAATCCTTACCCCCTCTGTAAAATAGTCCTGTCAAATTCTGATCTGATGCAAGTTTTGCCTTCTTCTGATAAGCGTAGAAATTATTGGCCGAGTGTCAAACAGTTTGGGCCATGATGAGACGCCAAAATACTCAACGGACATTAAACCTTTAGGTACAACTATCTGTAGTTAATGTATACATTGAAACAAGTTTGGTATGAACATTTAACCTGTCAACTATCTGTAGTTAATGTATACATTGAAACAAGTTTGGTATGGACATTTAACCTGACTGTCAACTATCTGTAGTTAATGAATACATTGAAACAAGTTTAGTATGAACATTTAACCTGACTGTCAACTACCTGTAGTTAATGTATACATTGAAACAAGTTTAGTATGAACATTTAACCTGACTGTCAACTACCTGTAGTTAATGTATACAGTGAAACAAGTTTAGTATGAACATTGAACCTGTCAACTATCTGTAGTTAATGTATACATTGAAACAAGTTTAGTATGAACATTTAAGCTGACTGTCAACTACCTGTAGTTAATGTATACATTGAAACAAGTTTGGTATGAACATTTAACCTGTCAACTATCTGTAGTTAATGAATACATTGAAACAAGTTTGGTATGGACATTTAACCTGACTGTCAACTATCTGTAGTTAATGTATACATTGAAACAAGTTTAGTATGAACATTTAACCTGACTGTCAACTACCTGTAGTTAATGTATACATTGAAACAAGTTTAGTATGAACATTTAAGCTGACTGTCAACTACCTGTAGTTAATGTATACATTGAAACAAGTTTGGTATGAACATTTAACCTGTCAACTATCTGTAGTTAATGTATACATTGAAACAAGTTTAGTATGAACATTTAAGCTGACTGTCAACTACCTGTAGTTAATGTATACATTGAAACAAGTTTAGTATGAACATTTAACCTGTCAACTACCTGTAGTTAATGTATACATTGAAACAAGTTTGGTATGAACATTTAACCTGTCAACTACCTGTAGTTAATGTATACATTGAAACAAGTTTGGTATGAACATTTAACCTGACTGTCAACTATCTGTAGTTAATGTATACATTGAAACAAGTTTAGTATGAACATTTAACCTGTCAACTATCTGTAGTTAATGAATACATTGAAACAAGTTTAGTATGAACATTTAACCTGACTGTCAACTATCTGTAGTTAATGTACACATTGAAACAAGTTTGGTATGAACATTTAACCTGTCAACTATCTGTAGTTAATGTATACATTGAAACAAGTTTGGTATGGACATTTAACCTGACTGTCAACTATCTGTAGTTAATGAATACATTGAAACAAGTTTGGTATGGACATTTAACCTGACTGTCAACTATCTGTAGTTAATGTATACATTGAAACAAGTTTAGTATGAACATTTAACCTGACTGTCAACTACCTGTAGTTAATGTATACATTGAAACAAGTTTAGTATGAACATTTATAACGTGACTTTCAACTACCTGTAGTTAATGTACTCAGTTTGTGCAATGTTTTAATCAACCGATTCCATTCAAATAATTTATCTCAATTACTCGTCCAGGTTTGTGCAATGTCATATTATTTATCAAGACAGTTACAAATGTCTTGAACTATTTTATAATTATGTTTATGTATGTTGGGCATATGTTGTGTAAATGTGTATGTATGTTTAGAAAACATGCATGGCTCGTGGGCAAATTTGTGTCATTTATTTGTGTACCTGAGTTTTAGGTTCAAAAGAAAGCTTTTAATCCTTACCCCCTCTGTAAAATAGTCCTGTCAAATTCTGATCTGATGCAAGTTTTGCCTTCTTCTGATAAGCGTAGAAATTATTGGCCGAGTGTCAAACAGTTTGGGCCATGATGAGACGCCAAAATACTCAATGTGTCATCTGGGTCCAAACTTTTGCACTTCTGGTCGTGGTAAGCAGGAGAAAAGTGTTTGAATAGTTTAAAGTAGATGGGGCTTACAGTGCGGGTCACGAGTCACAAACGTCCTTTGCAAACAGTGTAGACCCAAAATGAGAGGGCTCCTGTTGGAGCCTTCTCATCTGGGTCTGCACTGTTTGTCATGTTATATTCTTCTTTAGAAAAATCCCAAAATATTCACCATAAGCTTGACCTGTTTGAAATTTGGAATAGTCCGTTTGAAAATTCCGCCAGCTTTGCAAGTGTTAAGTTTTGAATCGGTGTATTTAAAAAACCCAGAAAAGTTTGTACCTCTTAAGTTCTTGATGATAAATTTAAAAAAATATATATATTATAAACGTTTCTGGATGAACCTTTTACTTCATGAAAAAAATGTCATAATAAATATTTATTAAATTAATGTTTTATAATGGCACGTGACAACATGACATTTTGGCCATGGCAGAAACTGTAGAAATATACATGTACCTATAAGAGCCATCTGATCAGGGTCTGCTCTGTTTGCTTATAAACTGATATGAAACTGATTCTGCAGTTTGTGTCATGGTGAAACAATTCCCTTGTAGATAATGCCAGTGTAAAACATCTGTTAATTAAGCCATTCCCTCATATTGATGCCTGTTTTACGCCTAGGTAAAAGACACTTTTTGAAACCAATGTGATAAACTGAGCATTTCTTCCGTAGGAGCAAATGCTCTATTAATCACATTGGTTTAAAAACTACATAATTCTAAACAATTCCTTTTTTCTAGCAAATGCTCCTTTTGGTTAGATTTATATAAAGAGGTTGGGTCTAAAATAGCCTATGAGGGAATGGGTTAATATCCATAGTCGTTATTTTTTACATGACTATTCATGAAGTAGGGGGTTAACCCTGGTTCCCTGTTCTAAGTTTAGTACAAAGTTCAATACCTACTGAATATTCATTGACAAAATAGTTATAAAGAAATATGGAAGGTGGAACATTGTAGACATTTTAGAAAGCAAAGAAACAGATCTATCAAATTCTATAAGCAAACATAGTAGACCCTGATCAGACTGCTCCTCTAGGAGCCGTCTGATCTGGGTCTACTCTGTATGTAAATGCGTGAAAACACGTTTATATGAGGAAAAGGGTTAAATAGTCGCTTACTGAGGTTCTAATGAAGCATTCATATTCTATATGTCTAAAACGTTGCTGCTTTTTATGAAATGTTATGTTACTAATGTGTGACAATTAATAACATTTTTATCAGTTAAACCATTTACAGTACTCCATGAATATTCATGCATAAAGAAAAATAAAGACTTCATAAATATTAATTAGATTAATTGTTGTAATATCACATGGCCATAGGAATGTTTGGCCATGACTGAAAGTGTAAACTCTTATCGATATTATGTCATAATCAAACGGAGCAGAACCAGATCAGACGGCTCTTGTAGGAGCCGATCTGATCTGGGTCTACTCTGTATGCAAATGCATATAGGAAAGGCGTATTTATGGAGTAAAGGGTTAAGAGAGGTACTGTTCCTAATTAATGAGGGTTTCGCTACCTTTTAGATTCAAATTAGTTATTTATTTATAAATGTGTGGCCTTTTCATAGCTTTTTTCACATCAATATCCAAGCTGTTTAACACGATGATTTTATGCTATAAAAGCAATTAAGCAAAAATTAACTTTAGAAATTGCAGCCGACGAAAATATGTACAGGTGACAATTTGAGGATTGAGTGCTACAGTACTTAACTCTTTCACAGTTTAATTCAAGACTTCTGCACCCAAGAGTATTCAATCATAAAGAATATGATAAGGGGAATTATACTGGTGTGGAAACTGCATAATCCGACCTATAAATTCCAATTAGCAACAGAGCAGACCCTGATCGAACTGCTCCTACAGGAGTCGTCTGATCTGGGTCTACTCTGTTTGCAAATGGATGAAAAAGGGTTTAAATGAGGGAAAGGGTTGACTTTTAGAATAACTGTCTTCTTAAATTGTCAAAGTTCATGTTTCTCTCATTTTTATAAAAAAAAACACTATTTAGACTGTCAAATAGTTTTCGTCCTGATGAGAGGCCGAGTTATTCTGCGTCTCCTTTGAGTCCAAACTGTTTGCATAGGTTACTGATCACGAGTTCGCTCCATAGATTCAAGTTTTGTGCTATAGTTATGACAGTTTTTCATTCAACCCATGTGATGTGGAAAGAGTTATGAGTCTCGCGCTGTTTAACCCATTCCCTCATATTGACGCCTCTGTAAAAGTCACTTTTTTTAATCATTGTGATAAATAGAGCATTTGCTCTATAGGAACTCTATTTATCACAATGGTTTCAAAATTACACAATTCTAAAATCTCTTTTTTTCTAGTAATTGCTCCTTTTCAGTAGATTTATTCAAAGAGGTTAGATCTAAAATAGCCTTTGAGGGGACAGTCTATAAATATCCTATGAGGGAAATGGTCTATAAATATCCTATGAGGGAATGGTCTATAAATATCCTATGAGAGAATGGGTTAATGTTTAGACTCTTTGTGATTGCAAACATGGCTAGATGGTTGAGTAAAATAAGATTATAATGTATAATGTATGTGTATACAAAAATGCTTTTTGCCACAGATCATTTGTACAGAAATGCAAATAAATGTTCAAATGAAAAATAACAAGAATGTCATTATTTCCTTTTTATAACCATCACTATAGCAACCCTTTTAACCCTTTACTTACCATAAAAATGTTACATTTTTCACTTACTTTCGATTCGTTCAAGCTTTTGAGAAACTATTAAGCTTTGAACCTGATTAGATGCCGAGTTACTCGGCGTCTCATCTGGCTCCAAGCTTAATTCGCGCTTAGCAGGCAAAGGGTTTATAACTTGGGAACCAGACGAGACTCCAATCACAGGGTCCCAGCTGTTTCCTTTTTGGTTTGGTTTTATCGGGTTCTACGTCGTGTTAACAGCGTCCACGACGTCCAGCTAATTACAGGTGGAGGAAGACCCCAGAGGTTCTTCTGTGCATGGAACATATTGCACTGTTTCGTGAATTGAAGAACATCCGGGTAGAACCACATACCTACTGTAAGCCACCTCACATGAAAAATAAAAGATTCTCAGACTTGGATTTGAACCCACAGCGGTGAGAGGCTAAGCAATTGTGTCTAAGACCATAACCACTCGGTCACGGAGTGTTTGCTATTATGATTATCGTTTTATAGCTCCCCAGGCACATAGTACCAATGTGAGCTATTTGGAGTGTCCGTTGTCATGCGCTGTCAGTTTCTTTAACCCTTTCCATCATACATACGCATTTTCACGCCTTTGCAAATAGAGGAGCCGTCTGATCAGGGTCTGCTCTGTTTGCTTATGAAATTATAATACTACTGTTTCTACCAAAACGAACATATCAAGTGTACATATCCAATTGTAAAAACATCAAATCAAATATGAATATTGAAACAAATTACACAACAATAGCTTCTCAAACACTCGTTAGAACTGAAAGTAGGCAACACTGAAACAGGCCCCAGGGTCATAAAACATTTTGCTTGAATCTGAGATCATTCTCAAGCATCTGATTGGTCAGATTCTGAACTTGTTCAGAATCTGACCAATCAGATACTTAAGAATGATCTCAGATTCAGAGTTTTATAACCTTGGACCCTGATCTTAAACTTAGCAGACATTATTTTATCTCCGCATGGTAAGATTTGATATGTGGTTTATTTCATACACATATGATTGCCAGTTTAACCCTTTACTCATTGAATATTCATGTAAGGAATATTGACATTATGAATATTAATTAGATAAGCTGTTATACAGTATAACCTCTCTTAACCGGAATTCTAGTAGATAATAATTTAGATATTTTTAGGCAGGTGGCTGCTTAATGCAGGGTGAAAGTCATGCAGAAAGCTCCTCTAGGAGCTTTCTGCATGACTTTCACCCTGCATTAAGCTGCCACCTGTCTCCAAGACCGATATTCATACTAAATTTAACTGCCGGTTAAGAGAGGTTTTACTGTAATATTGCACTTTGACACTGGAGTTTTTGACCATGACAGAAACTGTAGAATCATATTTATATCATATGATAAGCAAACAGGGCAGACCCTGATCAGACGGATCCTATAGGAGGCGTCTGATCGGAGTCTATACATACTCTGTTTGCAAAGGCATAGAAAAACTTATTTATGGACTAAACAGTTAACACTCCCTAATGTTTTTAAGCGATTGTGTAATCACACAGTCAGTTTGAAGATTCCCGGCTTGAGTGATGGCAAATAAGTGATGATCGTGATCCTCGTGCACGCCACACGGATATTTTACAACACATGGTAGTACTCACGTGAGCAAAAATTACCTTGCAATATGGGGGAAAAGGCGTCCGATCACAAAGGTGTATTGTTAGCTTCGAGCACAACTGGGTTGTCCATCGTCAGAAATCTCTGACGATTTGCAGAAAGTTTACAGTTGGAAAAGTAGGCTTGTTGCCGTCGTGAAATCATTAACCCTTTCCATGTTCTATGTTTATTACAAATTCAATAGCTACTGAATATTCATGGACAAAATAGTTATTATGAAAGTTGAAACGTTGAAGCCATTTCAGAAAATAAAGAATTAGCAAACAGGACAGACCCTGGTCATGCAAATGCGTGAAAACACGTTTAACGTTTTAAGCCATCATGAAATCACAAGACTTATCACACAGGGTTAGTTTGAATATTCTTCGCTTGGATGATGGCGAACTAAACGATGCTCGTGATCCTCGTGCAAGTCGCGCGGAGATTTTACAACACATGGTGTTATACACACGAGCAAAAATAGCTTGCAATATGGAGGAAAAGGGTCCGCGCACAGGGTGTACATTAAGCGTCGAGCACAGCTGGGGTCTCCATCGTCTGAAATTCATGCCGATTTGCAGAAAATTTGAAATGTAATCATATTACTGTTATCACAATGGTTTCAAAGCTACACAATTCTAAATGTTTCCTTTTATCTAATAAATACTTCCTTTCGGTAGATTTATTCAAAGAGGTAGCTTATGAAGTCATGTGTTAAATATGTACTTTGTTCATATTTACTAAAATATGTAATAAATTGATTTCAGGGTCTGGATCTATGTGCTTTGGAACTGACTTCGCGTTAACGAGCATGGTAAGGAAAGAGTTGTTTGTATCGAAAAAAGTAGAAAAATTGATTACTGCGGAAACCAGCGGAAACTCGTCCGCCATTCGCCGGAACACCTATTATGTGTACCGAACGTACTAGTATCGATGTGCCTGGAGATAAACTATTACACAGTAAAAATTCTATTTCGTGGTGTTGACCTGTTCAATAGTTGTGTTGTAAATACCTATTTAACCCTTTATTCCAGGAATATTCATGTAAGAAATAATACATGTAACATTATGAATATTAATTAGATTAACTGTTATAATAGCACATGGACACCGTGTATTTTTAGCCATGGCAGAAAACGTAGAATCATATCTATATTGTATCATCAGCAAACAGAAAATACCCTATAGGAGCCGTCTGATCTGGAGCGACTTTGTTTGTAAATGCGTCAAAATGCGTTTATATCAAAAATGGGTTAAACGAGACAATATCAGAACTATAACTTTCAATCAATTTAATTTTTTTGGCGGTAAACAACATGACTATGGTGATCCCAGCAGCGAACCTGGTTGTCACATTTAACAATTTTCAGCAGGTTTTGTCTGGTAGGGTGAAGCTGGAGCTCTAGCTGATGCTGATGACCATTCTCTTCTGTAGTGTACACGGTCACCGTTGTACCATTCTTATGCAAGGCAGCAATTTCCTCAGCTGTGACGTACAAACTATGGAAGTGCATACCAGGAGGATCAGCGTGTGTTGTGGAAGTGATGTAATGGGTGTCAGGCGTATGCGCATCTAGGTCTTCTATTTCCGGTCGTTTCTCAAACATAGAAGTATACCGTTTCATGTCCATGGTGATGTCTTGAAGGGCCTCCAAGTTTTTCCAGACGGCGCTTCCGTCTTGATGAATAGGCATAATGGGATACCTTTGTCTTATTTTGCCAACACCATGGATTTCAGGCAGGAAGATACGGGTACCAGTGGCTGACACCAGTTTGATCTACAATATGGAATAAATAAGACGGAGTGAAACCAGGACCGACGCATAACCGAAGTTGTATCTCAAGATTTTATACTCATTATACTGAGTTACCAACCATTACCATGTCGAATAAAACATTGACCTGTTACAATTCGATTCGTGTAAGCTTTTAAGAAAGTATTGACTGAATATCAAACAGCTTGGATCCTGATGAGACACCTAGTTATACCGTATTGATGACCCCGAAGGACTAGACAATATAACAGTTTTATATTATAAGGGGCGTAGTTATTCTTCATCTTCGGGTACTTACAGGTCTACAGCTTTTTATACTTATATACTCATTTAAGAGTAGTCTACATACTCTTATCAATTCATATACAGTCAAACCTCTCTAAACTTGACTTTCAAAGAAATATCAATGTCAGCCTATAGTCATTTCGCTCATATAAACGTCTTTTCATGACTTCCCTGTTTGCTTATCCCTTTACTCCATAAATATGCCTTTCTACGTCTTTGCAAACAAAATAGGCCCAGATCAGGCGGCTCATAGGGTATGTTCTGTTTGCTTATGGACTTATATAGATCTGATTCTATAGTTTCTGCCATGGCTGAAAATTTATGTGTAGAACTAATGTAATATTCATGATATCCTTATTTCTCACATACTCACATTTCTCTTGGACTAAAAACTTATGACATGATAAAAACCCGATTATACAATTTGTGTCATGATAAAGAATTATTTTGTTCAGTTACCATTATTAAAATGCAGTTCATTAATATTCATTAATTTATGTAGACTTTCGCCCGGCATTAAGAAACCACCGCCTCTCTCTCTCTCTCTCTCTCTCTCTCTCTCTCTCTCTCTCTCTCTCTCTCTCTCTCTCTCTCTCTCTCTCTCTCTCTCTCTCTCTCTCTATATATATATATATATATATATATATAAAACTGGCAATAATGCAGAAAAACAACCGGAAAAAGCTATATATAGATCTAAATGTAAAAAGAAGACTAAATGGTGTAATATGGCTTAAATGTTTAATTAATATCTTAAGAATGCGCGACGCGTTTCATCAGATCATCAGGCGCAGTTTAATGTATTATGACGTCATAATATATTAAAAATGGTGCGGTTTAGAGAGGTGTGTTGTACATTATTTCGCCATAAGGAACCTTACTGCATTTCAGATTTAGTTTCACACTTATCAATCAACATGTACCTATTATTTTACACCTTTAACTACACCTTAACCCATTCCCACTTGGGCTATTTTTAGACCTAACCTCTTTGATTAAATCTACCAAAAAGGAGCATTAACTAGAGAAAAGGAAATTTTCAGAATTGTGTAATTTTGAAACCATTGTGATAAATAGAGCATTTGCTCCTGTGGAGCAAATGCTCTATTTATCAGAATGGTTTCACAAAGTGACATTTACAGAAGTGTCAAAAGGCGTCAATATGCGGGAAATGGTTACGGTATTTATCTACATTTGAATTATTTCACTAACTCTGCATATATTTAGATACACTTTCATATATTAAGGAACAAGTATGCACCGCCTCACTATCTTAAGATTCCATATGTACTTTGTGGTATTATCTACCCATGCACCCAGTGAGTTTGTGTTACTTTTGAGTACTAACCTGTCCATGTTGATCAAGAACTCCGACTGAGTTCTTTGCTGTATCTGCGGCATCTCTGTTGACTTCTCCTCCTTCGAAGAACTCAGCGGGCGTCAGGTAAAAGTTGTTGAATGAAACCCCATTGAAAGCCTTGGCTTTGTTCTTCTGGTCGCCATTTCTGCCTCCATTCGTTACCTCACGAGAGTGTTTTCTGTCGTGCATAGTAAAATTGTATGGATTCCACGATGACAAAGGCGTCATCCATATTAGCTCTAATGGAATAGCATACGTATAGCGCCCTTCGTAGGTCTTGCAGACTTTCTTGTGGAGCGTGTTGTCATTATAACAATCGTATAATGAGCTTTTCACAATGTTGGGATTAGATGTTTTAGCTGTCCACATGTTGTCATCTGAGTATCCCCTTTTCCGTATACTCTGGCCCATGGCACCACGTTGTGTCACCTTGTACCATCTGTGATACCTAGCGGTGTTGAGAAGGGTGAGATTTTTTGTGTCTATTCTGTACTTTAACAGATCGAAAGAATCGTCAGTTTGATATCCATGGTAGTTGTCCTTACCGGGAATTTCAGACATGATTTGATCTAGTTTGCCGTAGTTATAACCTCTAGGGGTCAACCATGCATGACCCTCATCCTTGTTAAAACCACCACCTCTATATGGGTTTATAGAAAACCTAGCTGCTCTTGAG
Source organism: Azorinus chamasolen (assembly GCA_963576725.1). Taxonomy (NCBI): domain Eukaryota; kingdom Metazoa; phylum Mollusca; class Bivalvia; order Cardiida; family Solecurtidae; genus Azorinus; species Azorinus chamasolen. The sequence continues at coordinate 7,553,873 of OY755251.1, read as the reverse complement.
GAAGCAAACTTTGAGAAATTCATTCTGTACTTCATTCGTGATGCAAGGTCATCCACTAGATTTATGTAACTCAGGTCCAAGTCCGTATGGATTGGGTGACAGACAATTCTGTAATTCCACTGTGCAAATATTGGAACTCCGTCTTCGGTAACGTTAACAATAGTTGTGGGGAGGAAAGAAAAGTTTTCGTTATTGTTCTTTCCGCCTGTGAACGCTGTATATCTTATTTTCTCTTGAAGATCAAACCAGCTGGAAGCCTCAAGGTTGTGCCTGTCACTTTCGAATGGTTCTTTGAGTGTTTTCGTATCGGTAGTCCATCCACCTTCAAGGAAACACATTACTGGTTTGAAATACGGTCTCCAATCTCTGATGTGAAGGTTCTGGTCGTGGAAGGCTCTAAAGTACTCTCTCATTTCAGCGACCTGTTCTTGAACTGTGTGCTTCTGTTCAACGGAACGAGGGACTGGAGGAAAGGGTATTTCCTCCAAAGCGTTATAATCTTTGCTTTTCGTTGACGGCATCATCAGTTTGTAGTCATTGTGTCGTGTTCTAAATTCTACACCATTGAGAACAGCCACGAATTCTCCCATACCGACGGTCCTGTCATAATTTGCGTGTTCATGGATGGAAGCCACTCCTCCAGATGTGTATGTATTTGTGTAATATGGTCTGGTTCCTCCAGTAGTCACTCTGGTTTGCTTCAGGCCGGAGTCCCCGTCTGAACGGACTCGTTCTTCCACAAAGAGCTGCTGCATAATCATCTGGCGTGCGAGTTGTTTTATGGTTTCTTTTGAGGTCTTTTCTACTGTATCCACTCTCTGTTCCAGGGTTTTCATAAGCGCCATGTAATCATAGGGAGCTGACGTAGGATGTGCATTGTGAGTTGTAACACTTGCGGACTGAACCGACCAGATGGCACAAACGATAACAGCTAGGACAAGCATGGCTTACCTGAAATATTGATATCATTTTCTTCATACAGAGATTTACCTTCATGATGTGTTTGATCGAACAGACACTCCTGATTGTGATAATAGGAATGACATGTGTACAAGTTTCCCTTATCTAGAAATGTCCAAAGGAGAATGACAGGAGAATCTTTCATTTTTTGTTTGTTTCGGTTTCTATAACGACTAAGAAAATTTAAACATTTTTATATAATTTCATGCTGACGTATTTCACTTAACTTTTACCCTGTTGAATATTCCCGTATTAAATAATTATATTATGAATATTATTAGTTACACGGTTATTTGGCAGGGTGTACGGGCTGGTATGACCCGGTCATACCAGCCCGTACACCCTGCCAAATTACCGTGTAACGAATTTATTACCAGTCAGAGATCCGATTTACCTAATTATGAAACGAACAACTCTTATTTTGCTGACATTAGATCTCTAATTGTATGACGACATGACAAAGAAAACATGACGTCATCACAGAGTAAATATGACGTCGTCTCAGAGCAATTTCGAAAGAGGAATTGAAACTTCACTTGTAAACATTAACGGTAACACGTTGTACTGATAAGTTGATAGTGTTAAATTGAGGAATGTATGAGGTACAGTTTTTTACGTTTATTGTCGATTATTTGGTCGTAATTCATCCAGAATTATTGGAGTAAGGACGATATGAAATTTCGAATCGACGCTAAAAATAAAAACAAAACGAATGACGTCACGCGTCAAGTTTGAATAATTCTGTATTCTCCTTGGAAGCCGCTGACTACGGTACTGTACACCCCGGCAGTTTTTGGCAACCTGACCAATCAAATTCCAAGGATTTACTCTGACTGGTAATAATATTAGTTACACGGTTATTTGGCAGGGTGTACGGGCTGGTATGACCGGGTTAGATCCCGTATTTCCTGAGGCGTTAGCCTCAGGAAATACGGGATCTAACCCGGTCATACCAGCCCGTACACCCTGCCAAATTACCGTGTAACGAATTTATTACCAGTCAGAGATCCCATTTACCTAATTAAGAAACGAACAACTCTTATTTTGCTGACATTAGATCTCTAATTGTATGACGACATGACAAAGAAAACATGACGTCATCACAGAGCAAATATGACGTCGTCTCAGAGAAATTTCGAAAGAGGAATTGAAACTTCACTTGTAAACATTAACGGTAACACGTTGTACTGATAAGATGATAGTGCTAATTTGAGGAACGTATCAGGTACAATTTTTTACGTTTATTATCGATTATTTGGTCGTAATCCATCCAGAATTATTGGAGTAAGGACGATATGAAATTTCGAATCGACGCTAAAAATAAAAACAAAACGAATGACGTCACGCGTCAAATTTGAATAATTCTGTATTCTCCGTGGAAGCCGCTGAATACGGCTCTGTACACCCCGGCAGTTTTTGGCAAACTGACCAATCAAATTCCAAGGATTTACTCTGACTGGTAATAATTATGTATCCCACATAGTGGTTTGGGAGACGTATTCATTTACTCCTTTCCGCATGTCTGTCCGTCCGTCTGTCACAAAATCCTGTCCGCTCTCTAATTCTAAAAGTTCTCATCCAGTCTTCACAGGCACTTTGTTGTTATGGTCCTGGGACCGTATTTCAGTAGCATCTTTAGTTTTCACTTAAGATAAAACAAATCTTAAAATATTTTCCTTAGATAAGATAAAATAATTCTTAAAGTTAGGTTTGTATTCCAAAAGGTTTGAGCTTCCTTAACTTTTAAGGAGAAAATCGCCGATCTTAAGAAATGTCTTAAGATAAGAAACTTCTGGAATACCACTTAAGAAATTTCTTATTATTTGAGAAAAAAATGACAGGATTTAAGATTTTTTTCTACTTAAGATATTTTTTTAACTTAAGATGCTACTGAAATACGGCCCCTAGAATTATTTAAAATTGGTTGTTTTAACATTTTCCGTCCTCAAAGTCAACCATTTTCCGTCTGACCTTGTACAGACGTCCTGAAAATCTTTACAGGAATAAAATATTGATCAACTTAGATAAGCAGATATATTTCTTGAGGCATGTCAGAATTATGCTCCTTGAAAATAATAAGAAATGCCTGTTTTAGCCTTGCCGCTCCCTACCTGTGATTTTTCTTTCTTTGTCAGGTTAGAAAAAAACTATTGTAGAAGGCATGTCAGTAAACACCCTTATTGTAGAAGGCATTTCAGGATTATGGTCCTGGTCAAGTTAAGTAATTTCAATCTTGGATTTCATGTCCAGCCTTCAAGGGTATTTATTTAAATCTTGTTAACGTATTTTCTGTTTTAACCTCAGATTTTGTGTTTGCGTATTTCATGTTTGTAGATACATCGTCCAGAATTTATATCGGTATACCGGTTTTCTTTGAATTCATCAATGACTTATGTAAGAATGACATACATTGTATCTGATTTATTTTGGCATTATTTTTATTATTATTTTGAGCTTATCATAACTTCATTGTAAAGCAAATGATAAAGTTTTATTATCTCGTGACCAGATAAGTTACAACAAGAATAACTTATTTATTTCTCCACCCAACCCGATACTGTGACTCCTCTTTAGAATGGTTTCTTCGAGAGGAGTCTAAAGAGTGGTCACAACATAGGGTTGGGTGGAGAAAGGACGAGTTTAGTAATTTATTACGCATGTTTATCTGTTGTTCTGGTAACACATAACCGGTATACAGTAAAACCTCGATTATTCGAAATTTCGGTATAGAAGAATTTAGACCCTTTTAGGCAGGTGGCTGCTTAATGCATGGTGAAAGTCATGCAGAAAGCTCCTAGAGGAGCTTTCTGCATGACTTTCACCATGCATTAAGCTGCCACCTATCTTAAAGAGCGATAATAATACGTATTTTAGTGTTCGGATAATCGAAGTTTTACTGTATGTCTATTGGGTGGACTAGTCCAGTTTAATAGTATTTTGAGCGAATCTAATTTTTACAAGTAGATTTAGGACGTATTCTAAATATTCTACAATATTTTATTTATTTGTAATATAAAATAAGCAGTGCATACTCTGGTCTGAGGTAAACGAGCTGGTAGTCCATTATTAACAGTGTAGACACATATCAGAGGGCCCCTACAGGAGCCCTCTGATCAGGGTATGTGCTGTTTGTCTTTCAAAATCATCCCTCAACGTATGATGAACTATTCAACTTTGAAAAAAAATCGGCAGTGAAAGGGTTAACCCACTATCTCATAGGTTATTCCTAGATCCAACCTCTTTAAATAGGCCTCTTTGAAACGCAGAATTTACTAGAGATAAGGAATATTATAGAACTGTGTGAGAGTTTTCTACACGACTATAACACAGCATTAAGCAGCCAATTGCCTAGAAAGTTCTCAACTTTTCTTTACTAACTGTTCGAGATAGTCGGGTTTAACTGTACTTCATTTCTCATTTTGTAACAGAAAGGGGGTCGGGCTACAAGTCTGAACGTTTGAAAGTCCTTCCTATAAAAAGGAACATAAGCGTTACTGGTTGATTTACACAGAGTATATAATTAAATGAATTTTGGAAAAGCTATTTTTGAATGTACTTTATATTATCAGTAATGTATCTTCCATTCAATTAATTTCCCGCCTAATGAGATTGTTTTGTTGATGTTAGATTAGTTGTAATTAAATCCTTGTCGGTCTGGGGATAGTGGAATTGCTGTTTTAATATGTATATATGCCCACATGAGCTAAATATACTGAAGTATTAAGGCCTAGGTTTCTGCCATGTTTTGTTGTCTCAATAGTCTTCTTTTAATAACACAAACTTTGGACATGGCAACCAGTTATGTACACATGTTAGAAAGTATGTGTTTAAATTCGATGATCTAGCCAGTATGTTTGCCCATATACCTTCACGAGTGTACCTCAACGATTCTAGAAACAATCATTCCTGGGAGAGGATGAGTTCCATGCCTTAAACCTTCCCTGGCATTGGCGCGTATCCAAGATTTAGGACCAGGCACGCCCCTGACTAGAAAGACCCGAACACAAATTTTGTGACCTTCATAGTAGCTTTAGATTATGAATTGAAGATAACCCTCAATCGTTCACTCAGTCATCCAATACTATTTGAAAGTACAAAAATGAGTCATACAGGAAACACCACATACAGAACAAACAGTCTCCCGAACAACAACACAAGGCAACAGCAAATGTTCATAACTATAAAAACAACAAGAGACGCACAAAGACAAAACAAACATACAATAGGGGGGAGATGGAAGTACCGCCTTGGAACGGTCAGTGACAAAAGTCGCTGGGGGTTAAACCGGTTTATGGGCGCCCAACCTCACACTTATTCCATCCCCTTTTGTTCTTAAGTTTGTTTAAGACTTCTGAAGAGCTCTTAATAGACCAGAAGAGATTTATTCCAAAAAAATTATGTCTTATCACAGTAGAATTTTACCTGTTCCTTTACCTTCGTTAAACAAGAAATCAAAAGTATAGACAATTTAGTAGTTGTACATGATCTAGAATTTGCAATGAAACGCGCTTTATATTTTTTATGTAGTTTTGGTAACCAATACATTGTAGGAAGTTTATGTTGTGTAATTTTAATATCGGTTCGAAGTTGTTCACACTTTTTGACATGGTCTGAAACGATGGTCTTTTCGTCAGTAGTAACTGAAATGTATGACTTGGTATTAATAATATCCTGGTTCAAGACATCGATATAATGTAATCGTCAAATAATAATCACATTATTCGATGCCTTATCAGCTTATCTACTAGTCAATTAGACTTTACTTCTACAATATGTATTATTTAAGTAAAGCTTTATACAATATTTCAGGTGACATTTGCGATTAAATTTTAATTACGATACTTACATTGGACAAAATAATTTAGTGATTCATTCACTGTTTTATTTCTACAATCGTTGAACGCATAAATCTGATACCCTTTTCTTGTACAGCGTTGGCAGTTACAATGCTGTGTTATTTATCTTCATTGTGCAAAATGTTTCACTTCTTTATCATAATCTTGATTTGGATTTTGGAGATTACCTTCTTTTTTCAGTTCAAGTTGTGTTGTGTTACTATTTTGCAGTTACAAATATTTGTCGTTTTGATATAAATTCTGAAGGGAGGTGATCCCCTGAGAGCAAAAATTGCAACACAAAAAGAGAAAATTGCAGACTCGGTTTTATTGAGTCTGTTCATGAACAGTAATTGAAAGTGCAACACTGCTCACGCCCCCTAGCACCGGCTTAAGCGGTATTCAATTTTCAGAACAAGAAGTACTGAAATTCATGATCTCAAAGGATCAGAAGGTATAACAACACTGAGAATGAAGTACGGGGCGACGTTTTACGGCCGCCACACAAGTACTTCACAACTGCTGTTGTGAAGATTATAAATTCTGAAGGGAGGTACATTGTTTATCCACGTTGCATTTTGTTTCAAGGGTCTAAAGCATGGCATACGTTTGGGCTGTATTTCTAGTGGATATATTAACACTCTACCGAGTTGAATTTAGCCAGACAATGTTTGCAACTGTTTTGTCTATTTGTTAACTAGACTCAACATTAACAAAACAGTTGCAACAGTCTGTCTAAGAGTATTAAGCTTGGGATTCTCGTCTTCAATCAGCAGATTGTAAATAATTTGTCTGTCAAGAAGTTGTAGTTACGTTTAATTTAGATTGTGTTCCTTCTGTCTAGTTTATTTGCAGCAGATATTTAATTGAATAATTTGTCGTCTGATGTACTCGTTTTAATATTCATTATTTTAATAGCGTTTAAATAGTTAAATAGAGAACATTTGAAAACATACATATCTATCTATCCAGCCTTTAGTATTGTGTACATGTATGTAGTAGCTAAGTGCAGCATGAAAACAATGCAGAAAGTCGTAGGAGTTTTCTGCATTACTCATAATTTGTCATAAGCAATTCATTCCTCGACAAATTTTCCACTAAAATGATCTGAATCTGAATCTTGATTCCGGATCTGGTCATGTGATAAACGAATGTTACGCTCGTTGTGAGTTTATCCAACGTGTTCAAGAAAAGTTGTACAGCTCGCCAAGGCCAACTGTATAATGTCTTCAAGAATGCGGCTAAGATGATAATGAATAAATAAACAAGCAGTCTTACCGAGTAACGGAAAAATAGCACAAAAGAAAGCAGAATAAGATAGGGAAAGAAGGAACTTAAGAAAGAAGGTTGGAACAAAAAAAAGTATTGGCTCAGTTAATAAATCATAGTTTAAAAAATAATGTTGATTGCTTTCATTTGCATTACAGGTAAACCAGAGGATCCTACGACGACTATGAAACAAATATCCTTTTAAGTTACTACATCTCTTTCGTATGCATGCATGAATTACTTAAGAAATGAATGACGTGCTTCCGGTGTTCATGAGGTTATGCAACGCATAGCTTTACGAGCAAAGTTAGTGAAGCCCGAAGGGCTTCACGTGAATCTTTGCTCGTAAAGCTATGCGTTGCATAACCCATGAACACCGGGAGCACGTCATTCATTTCTTATATTTATATTCCATAGTATTTCTTATATTTAAGAAATGAATGGCGTGCTTCCGGTGTTCATCAGGTTATGCAACTTTCTTTTTAGAATAAGGTTATATAAGGACGTTGCAGGGCGAATGTAAATATATATAAATATCTACCACCAGTAAAACATAATAGGAGGGACAGTTTGTGTTTGAAGGTTTTAAAATTTATTACAAGTTTCTACAGTTATGAAGATAAAAGAAAGAATACAAAATACAAAAGTAATGCTTGGTTTCCGTCAAATATTGATTCGTGGCTCATCTATGTGTTCCAGGTCTAAATGTATCCGGTACTCGAAATACATGTGTTTTAACGCCTTTGCACGCAAAGGAGCTCTGGGCCAGACGGTTCATGTAGGAGTCCCTATATTTGCCTATGAAATAATAAGGATATAATGAAGTATGGTAAATAATTACCTTGTTCATAAAAGCCATTGTAAAAAGTCAGATATTAAATGTTAATGGTGCCATTGTTTCTTACATGAATACTCATCTGGGTTTTTAAAAGTTGTCAACCTAATATTTTCATTCCTAAACTACTATTTGTCAATGAATTTCTGAAACAATACGTTGCATCTTAAAATTGGGATAACATGGGAAGAAAAGTCCACGTACCAAGCGGGTATGGGTTACTCCAGCTTGTCCAGAGAATGCGCTATTCGGTATAGTGGCTCAAGTTTTATACTGACCCGTTGACCCGGGTTCACAAAGGACTCTTTAATCTTCAGTTTGTTGAATCGGTATATCTTCGTCTAATCCCGGCAAGCATTCGTAACTATTCGTCTTATTCCGTCCGGTGCTGAGGTGACCGAATGGCATTGGCTTAGCGGACATGGATGGCGGGTTCCGAATGCAATTTGTTGACGTCAGCTTGACGGAAGTAGACGAGGATTTCCGTCGTGTGGACAAGAGTATTTCTGAATGCTGGCTTAACCTACAGAAGACGTCTGATAAAGGTCGTCTGCTTTGCTTGTTATTATATAGGTCTAATTCTACAGTTTCTACCATGACCAAAACAAAATTCTTGTGTTCATATACCATAATACCATAATAAGAATAATGAATATTCGTGGTTTTATTATTTCATATATGAATATTCATTTGTCAGTAGGTAAGGTCATCAGCAATAATTCGTGTTTATTCTGATACTACGTATAATTTGACCGTAGAAGTTGTATAACATAGTTGGAGTTATAACCGAAACTCAAAAGTGGAAACAGATATACATCATATCTCTTAACCCATATCTCGCTATCCGCGACCATACATGCATTTGCAAACAGCCTGGATCCAGACGAGACACCGGGTTACTCAGGACACACCTTTTTGGCAATCGGTCAAAATTTGTTTCAATGACTAAATCGAATCGGACAATTAAGAAATGAATGACGTGCTTCCGGTGTTCATGAGGTTATGCAACGCATAGCTTTACGAGCAAAGTTAGTGAAGCCCGAAGGGCTTCGCGTGAATCTTTGCTCGTAAAGCTATGCGTTGCATAACCCATGAACACCGGGAGCACGTCATTCATTTCTTATATTTATATTCCATTGTATTTCTTATATTTAAGAAATGAATGACGTGCTTCCGGTGTTCATGAGGTTATGCAACTTTCTTTTTAGAATAAGGTTATATAAGGACGTTGCAGGGCGAATGTAAATATTCAAAATTGAACCAATCCAAAGGTGAGTAGAATACAGTGTAGTGTGGTCAGGGTTCACTGTAATAAGTGGAGCGAATCAGCAAATGGCAATACTTCTGGAAAATGGATATAAATAAACAAGTACAGTGAAACTTCGATTATCCGAACACTAAAATACGTATTATTATCGATCTTTAAGACAGGTGGCAACTTAATGCATGGTGAAAGTCATGCAGAAAGCTCCTCTAGGAGCTTTCTGCATGACTTTCACCATGCATTAAGCAGCCACCTGCCTAAAAGGGTCTAAATTCTTCTATACCGAAAATTCGAATAATCGAGGTTTTACTGTATTAACATAATACAGAGGTCCCGTTAAGATACGTAAATTAAAACATTTACAAGAATAGTTTCTTTATTTTTAAAATAATTCTAAAGAGTGGTCACAACATGGGGTTTGGTGGAGAAATGACGGTTTTAGTATTTGGATACACATCTTTATCTTTTGCTCTGATAATTATTATTATAAATACATATGAAGGTAGATATATGGTTAGCATGTAGTTTTAATCATTAAAACAATAATTGATAAACATTCAGAGTTGAGTATTATTCTGTGTAGCTGGACTCCATCTTACTAAAGATATTATGAGTGAAATTATCATTAGTTCTAACAACTGGTAAGTGCGAGTTGATCGTCTTTGCAAACAGAATAGACCCAGATCACACGACTCTAGAAGGATCTGTTTATGAAAGTATAAAATATCTGACTCTACTCTGTCTGTAAAGGCGCTAAAATGCGTATCTGTGGAGTTAAGGGTTAATAACTACATACAATGAGGACCATATTAACCCTTCTATTGCTGAATTTTAAAATACATTCACCTTCTTTACCCATGCCCTGTTATTTAATTACATGTATCTTCATTGTGCACAAGTATATCGCTGTGCAATCACTGCTGTGGAGTGCACTGGTTGCACAATCAACTTGTAAATAGTGCAGACCCTGATGCGACAGCTCCTACAGGAGCTGTCTCATCTGGGTCTTCACTGTTTACAGGTAAGTATATTGACGTGAATACCAAGCGAGGGTTAACTCTTTTTTATTTTGTGTTATGGTGTGCAGTAAAAAACCCTCTAAAACGGACTTTTAGTAACGAAGAATTTAGATCTTTTAGGAAGTTGCCTGCTTAATGCAATGTGAAATTCATGCAGATATCCTTTGAAAGTTTTCTGCATGACTTTCATCCTGCATTTAGCTACCACGATGTCCTAAAGATTCACTAATATACAAACAGATGCTATTTTAATTGCGTACGTATCTGACAGCCAGTCTATAACTGTGTCTAATGATGTATCAAAGACTGACAAGCAAGGTTTTACGCAAGCGTAAAATGGCTGCGTAACGCCTTTAAGCAGGATAGAAGAAAAAGAGGGGGCAATATTGTTTAGTAGTTTTAATTAACAGATACATTGGGAAAACATGACTGTAATGTATAAATTAACAGCAGAAACGGGGGGATGTTTTAATGAGCCATGATGCATAATACCTGTGTATGACACCAATAATACACATTACGTCACAGAGCAATGGTATTCATGCACAATTGTGAAATATTCAAAACGGTCAACAAAACCATGAGTTAAATAACTTTACCAAAGACAAAATTCAAACAAAGGACTTATACTTTTACAATATTTTTGTACAAAATTGTTTTTAAACCAAGAGCACGTAAACTAAGGGTGCTAACAAATAATGAGAGAGAGAAAAACATAAGCTTCCGCTGAGGATCGAACCCACGACCTCACATTTCCTAGGCCGCCGTTATAACACTTCGACCAGGCTGACTGCTATAATTGGAGACGTGCTTTTAAATCATATATACCTAATACACTAGCATTTTCACTGGCAGAAAAGAAGCAAATAACCTCGACAAAAATATTTGTCCCCGATAAGAAAAATGTATGAATCAAAATAAGTAAAATAAATGAATGTATATAAATAAAATCTTGTCTCACAGTAACCCATAGTTACTTTGTTAACATTGGCTTTTATAGAAACACAGGAACGCAGAAACGTCAAAATTCAAAGCCGTATAAGTTTGGGCTGCTTTCGCAGCCCAATAACGTTGCAATCTAACACCTTCATTTCCTTTCTAAAAGTTATTTTATTTAGGCCAAATGTGTATGTCCGAACGTAGACATTAATTGGAGTTTTATTTGTCATTGATTTTGTGACCTGTCACATTCTATTCTGGAGACTGCTCACATATCTTAACCTTATTTCTTCACTTGTAAACTATAGACAGAATTTTTATGACCTTAAGATATTTCTATTACGAGTAGTTCAAGGGTCATTTGCCATGAGCTTATCTTAAATTGGTTCATTTTATATGTATAAGCAACTATTTAGGTCTTAACCCCTGTACTTCATATACATGTACATACATATTGATACCTGTACTAACCGAGTGATCAGGGTCTAAAATGTTCTTGTAGAATATCTTAGATCTGATTATATGCTATTTGCCAGTATTTGGTATAGCTATGCATTCCCTGGTTAAATACAACACTATAAAATAATGAGCTAACTCTGTCCCTGTTCAATATTCGTGTAAGAAAAAATATAGCATCATGATTATTTATTTGTTGAATTATTATAATGTAAACTTTCCAATGGAGTGCTTTGACAAATACTGTAAAATCATATCTATATCATGTTACAAGCACACACAGCAGACCCTGATCAGCATTTGCAAATGCGTGAAAAAGCGTTCGTATCAGTGCCAGGGTGTTTCTTTTGCATATTCATGAATGAAATAATAACATCAAGAATATTTATTACCTGCTTTTTTATAACGACATATCTAAACAGGAAATGATTTTTCGGTATTGGTTGAAACTAGAGTCAGATCTATTTTATAATGCCATAATCAAACGGAATAGACAATAATCAGACGGCTACTACAGTAGCGGTCTTTCTACTTTGTTTGCAAATGTGTGAAAAGGCGTTTATATGAAGGAAATTGTTAACCCTTAGCGTGACCTAATTGTCATTTTCAAACAGTATACACCCGGATAAGATGCCGAATAACTCGATGTCTTCAGACTCCAAGATGTTTGACGCTCGGTCATCAAGCAAGTAAACATTGCAACTGATTATGATTTCGAGCAGACATCAAAATTTGCAGCATGTTAAAAGTTAATTACTTGCATGCGAAGAACTACCCCTAGCAGACCCAAAACGTTCTTTCAACATTGATCCAATGCCGTGACTAAAATTCAACGTTGAACTGACGTCATGACTATAAATAATATTAGTTACACGGTTATTTGGTATGACCGGGTTAGATCCCGTATTTCCTGAGGCGTTAGCCGCGTTAGCCTCAGGAAATACGGGATCTAACCCGGTCATACCAGCCTGTACACCCTGCCAAATAACCATGTAACGAATTTATTACCAGTCAGAGATCCGATGTACCTAATTAAGAAACGAACAACTCTTATTTTGCTGCCATTAGATATCTAATTGTATGACGACGTGACAAAGAAAACATGACGTCATCACAGAGCAAATATGACGTCGTCTCAGAGCAATTTCGAAAGAGGAATTGAGACTTCACTTGTAAACATTAACGGTAACACGTTGTACTGATAAGTTGATAGTGTTAAATTGAGGAACGTATGAGGTACAGTTTTTTACGTTTATTATGGATATTTGGTCGTAATTTATCCAGAATTATTGGAGTAAGGACGATATGAAATTTCGAATCGACGGCACGCGAAAAATAAAAAATAAACGAATGACGTCACGCGTCTAATTTGAATAATTCTGTATTCTCCGTGGAAGCCGCTGAATACGGTACTGTACACCCCGGCAGTTTTTGGCAAACTGACCAATCAAATTCCAAGGATTTACTCTGACTGGTAATAAACACTGAAATCACAAGTGACTAGAATTCAAAGTTAACAACGTTGTTGCCGATGAACCAACATCTTGACAAAAGTTCAGTTTTAACACAGTTGTTACCCTAGTTCAACGTTTTATCAACGTCGTATCATGAACATGACCATAATAATTGAACATTTTATCAACGTCGTAGCTCTGTTCAATGTTGTAGCAACGTCATTACCATACATAAACGTCTTAAGGGCGTATATCACAATTTTTCCAACAGACAGATTCTTTTTAAACTTTGCACATATGAAGTTTATGGCTTACTCATTGAAATGCTACTAAATTTGTATGGGGTCAGCGTGCTTTTTTCCGAGATATAATCCCTTGAACATGGCCACTAATGGTCCTTTTAATGGATGTTTGTGTCTAAATACCTGTTTTTCTAAACAACATGGGAGAATCAACAAACATGTAAGAATCATCTGCAAAAATATATAATTTGATTTGAAACACATCCATGTAAGTAGAATATGTGTTTAGTTTTCAGAATTACAAAATTTTAAGCATTTATTTCGAGACAATATCAATAAAAGCTCTAGATTAATTTGTATAATAGCCTTTTGACACAGGCATTTTGATCATGCAGAAACTGTATAATCATATTTGTATTATACCATAAGCAAATATAGCAGACCCTAATCAGACGGCTCCATAAGAGCCGTCTGATCTGGGTCTACTCTAATTGCAAAGGCGTAGAAAGGTGTATTTATGGAGTAATGGGTTAACTCTAGATCTCTTTGTAATTTATTTGCTGAACCTGCGCCTTTAACGCTACGTCATCATTCTTGTTTATTATTGAATACCGTTACTATAGATAGTAACAAAATAGCCGTAGAAAACTGTCATTACGGTGTCATGTGACCAAAGCCATAATATCCCGGCGGGTCGATTATCCATAATCGGCCCACGATCTTTTTCACGTGCAATGCGTTGACGTTAGCAACATAGCTCTAGATCTAGATCTATTCAAACATGGCCGAGAAAGGGGTTTGACGTCGTTGTCAAATCGTATTCTAGATCTGGAAATCTGTAAAGTTTATACAATCGTAAAATTCTATTAAAAATCAATTTCTCTATTTGTATCGATCGGTACTACCTAACGTTGTTTATGTTATTCAAAAATGACAGTTATGACGTCATAATTTCACGTCATCCATCGGAAGTTCTCAAACAAATTTATAAAACGCATTAAAACATTTAAAAAGAAAGGTTATGATCCTATTATATTGCAACACACTGCATGTTTGGTTATCGACCCTTTTACAGTCGGTAGCTACGCTTCCCTCTTTGCTTGCGCGATGACAGGCCGAGGGTAGTACTCTATGATGCACAGGTGCTAGGCGTGTGGCCATTTCACAAATACTGCTTATAAATACCTTCAAATACGTTTAGACATCATAACTTGACATTATAAAAAAAAAGAATTTTTTTTTTTTTCGTATAGTATATTACTATATAAAGGTATGTAACTAAATGGTCCAAAGTGGCAGAAAAAATGCACCAACTACATTCCGCGTCTTGTTACGACGTCAATTTCCACTCGATTTCAATCAAATATGAGTCAATGCACGCAGAAAAGTCCAGTCTTTCAAATACACACCATTGATTGCCGATCATAAGCCGAAAAAATACTGTTTTGAGACGATAAACTCCAGCTTAGATTTAGTCGACCGAGTCACTACCGACACATACATGCACATTTTCACCACTGATGTCATCGAAAGTCACACTAGATCTCATAATATGATCCGTTTTCCACTCTCATTCAATAAAACTAACATAACCATTAAACTTACTGTCGATGTCAACCTCAAAGTTACTATATACCGGTTCTACGAAACTGAAGAGTTTTCGAAACAACCCGCGGCTGTCAACATTCGGCCAGCCATGATTTTTCGTGACCCGGAAATGCTTGAAGCGAAGAAGCGACTGGTGCCCGGCAGACCATTTGACTACTATGAAGCAGGTAACAAGTGCCCTGTAAACTGCTGATTATGTTCGCCCAAAATTTAGATTTTCTATTCTAACAAGACTGAAAAAAAAAAAGAACTAGCTCTATTTCAAATTTAATGACATCCTTCATTTCATATATATATTAGGAACAATTACTATAGTTACATGGTAATTATACTGATTATTTTATAATCGTTTGCTTTCTAATATATGTGTTAATTATTTTTCATATATAGTGTCCAGCACATGACTGAAAAATGTATACGTCGACTGCATTTTATTTTCCAGTTAACCTTTTCCTGTTCAATAATTATGTAAGAAAAAGTAACACCATGAATATTTATTAGATTAATTTTTATCATTTTCAAGGGCATGTTTGCTTCGACGAATGGTATAGAATTATATCTATATATCATGTCACAAATAGAGTAGATCCTGGTCTTCTATGAGCTATCTGATTTGGGTCTATACTGTTTTCATATGCGTGAAAGGTGTTTATAGGAGGGAAAGGGTTAACAGGGTGTTTTATACAGATACCGGGCACCAGTAATCATGTTTACAGGGCACTTGTTACTTGCTTCATAGTAGTCAAATGGTCTGCCGGGCACCAGTCGCTTCTTCCCTTCAAGCATTTCCGGGTCACGAAAATCATGGCTGGCCGAATGTTGACAGCCGCGGGTTGTTTCGAAAACTCTTCAGTTTCGTAGAACCGGTAGTAACTTTGAGGTTGACATCGACAGTAAGTTTAACGGTTATGTTAGTTTCATTGAATGAGAGTGGAAAACGGACCATATTATGAGATCTAGTGTGACTTTCGATGTCATCAGTGGTGAAAATGTGCATGTATGTGTCGGTAGTGACTCGGTCGACTAAATCTAAGCTGGAGTTTATCGTCTCAAAACAGTAATTTTTCGGCTTATGATCGGCAATCAATGGTGTGTATTTGAAAGACTGGACATTTCTGCGTGCATTGACTCATATTTGATTGAAATCGAGCGGAAATTGACGTCGTAACAAGACGCGGAATGTAGTTGGTGCATTTTTTTCTGCCACTTTGGACCATTTAGTTACATACCTTTATATAGAAATATACTATACGAAAAAAAAAAAAATCATTTTTTTTAATTTTTTTTATAATGTCAAGTTATGATGTCTAAACGTATTTGAAGGTATTTATAAGCAGTATTTGTGAAATGGCCACACGCCTAGCACCTGTGCTATGATGGTATACTCTTAAACTTGGATACAGGAGGAGTTTACCAGACTCATGTATTACTTTTTCCCTGTCGTGCCCTTAACGGCTTACCTGCAGGTGCTCTGACTTCAGCAAAGTCATTGAGTACATATTTGACGGATTGTCACAGTTATTATGCTATGTTTTACATGTTATCCTGTGTTCACCGTCGTCTATGTTGTGGGTAAGTCCAGCGGGGATACCTTTATTTACAATATTTGTAAAGCTAGGGTGACTTTGAGAGAAGTGTGAGGTTAGGACGTCCGTAAACCGGTTTAAACCCCCAGTGGTGTTTTTGCTGCTGACCGTGCCAAGGCGGTACTCTCTTTGTCACCCTTCCTTTTGTTTGCCTTGCGTCTTTGTGCTTGTGGTTTGTTCATGTTGTGGAACGTTTGTCCCTGTTTCTTGTGTGTCTTTTGGTGTTTTCTGTGTTCATTTCGTGTGTGTGTGTGTGTGTGCGTTTGGGTGTGTGGTTGTGTGTGTGTGTGTCAGTGTCATGCTGTCTATCGGTGTTTTGGTGGTGGTTGCGTATTGCATGTGGCTTTGCCTGCTTGACTTTACTACTTTAACATTTATAAGTTAAAGGGTGTAGTCAAAAGTAAAGTCATCGTTAGTGTTAGTGGTTATTACGTCGGACTACATATTTTTCGACGGGGATTCGAATCCCCATGAAAGTATGACTATTCCTTCCTTATTTTTGCAAAATTATAGATCTCTAGATCTATGTCTGTGGTTTGTTGGGATGTTACATCTACTGTAGATTGTGTTGAAATGAATAGGTGGCATATAGATCTATCTAGTAAAATGTTTAAGGTATTCAATAAAAAGGTCAAAATATGGCCTGTGTGTGCCTTCTGGCTTTAATGGCACACCTGGTGTCACAATAGCCCTCGGGCTAAAGCCCTCGGGCTATTATGGCACCAGATGTGCCTATGGCACACCTAGGCCATATTTTAACCTCTTAGTAATGACGCTCTAAACAAGAACGATGACGTGGAGACTTTCTGTTGCTACGTCACACATGCAGTAAACATGATAAAATTTGTACTGACTATAGATTTCTTAACCAACGTATTTCAAATCATTTCATTTTATATCCCTTTCCTGACTCTCTATGTCAGACCACAACTATCAACGACCGCAATGGAAATAAGAGATCATATTCTCTTTTTTTGTCATCCTTGATATTGTTGTGACTGACATGGTTCATTAATTATTTCATGGTGTTTATATATGCATTGCTTTTTTCAGTGTATTGCTATTGTAACCATGTTAGTTGCACAATATTGAAATAAATCTATCTAGCTATCTAACCAAAACGGGGGTAATTTGACGAATGAAAAATGGAAAAGGTGTAAATAAGGAATGTTCTAGCAGACATATTTGTTTTCCTATAAAGTCTAAATCTAGTTGTAGTAAATATAATTCAAATCAATATGAAGAAATAAAAATGGGACCTAACCGTTCTATTTTTTTTCAATACACCATGATCAGGATTTGGTGCCGAAACACCGTGTAACTAATATTATTTCCAGTCATCACAAATTCTGAAAATGTGATTGGCTGAGACCGCCCACGTGAACGGGGTGTATGAAACCGTACACCCCATTTGATCCGAGGTGTACGGAAATCAAATATAGCCTTTATACACACAACGAGAGTGATCCGGTGCCCAAGATGTACACAGTATCGTTATATTCTTTTTTATAGAATCTAACCCCCCACCTTTTTGAAAAAAAATGTGGTAGATCCATATTGCTCTGCAGTCTGCACATGTCGGTCGGTCTTGTTTGTTGGTCTGTATGTCTGTCGGTCCGTCTGTCGGTAGATCGAACGGAGACACACAGAGAGACAGAGACAGAGAGAGAGAGACAGATAAACAGACAGACAGAAAAGAGAGACAGGCAGAGACAGACAGACATACAGAGGGAGGGGTCGAGTTCAAGAAAGAGAGCGGAGATGGATGGATGGAAGATAGACTTAGAGGGGTATTGCTAATATAAGTCACTAATCACTATGTATGCAACTGAACAGTTCTTCATTTGACATATATTACTCACACATTACAATACTGATGTGCTGGTAATGCTTTGAATGTTATTTCTTTTCAGTGCACTGATCAAGCGTCTACATATTGGCCGGACAGGTCACTGTAAAAATATCCAGATGTTGAAGGACTGACATTTTGCTTCAGACGGTGGATTTTCTTGTTAAATCCTTTCGTCGCCATTGTTTGATGTGTTATTGACATGCTTCAAGCTGAATACATTTTAAGCAACATGTCATGCAATCTCTTGGCAGTGAAGATGACGTCATTATTGCGACGAAAATGTGACGTTTAATGCTATAATTAGAACCCAGAAATCCAGATTACAAGCTACAATTAACCATCATGACATAAAAAATGTAGTTCGGCTACACAAGGTAAGTTGTGTTTTCCGATTACACAAGGTGCTTGGGTAATGCGGGATCTCAGTCCGTCATGTTGTATTTGCTCAGTAAAATACGGCACTATTTTAGGCAGAACATTGGTTATATATAGAGAGTAATAGGTTAGTGCCGTAGATGGGACGCCTTTATCCGACGAGGGGAGAAAATGTTGCTCAAGGCGAGACTTGCCGAGCCTCAACTGTTTTCTCTCCGAGTCGGATAAAGGCGTCCCATCTATGGCACTAACCTATTATTCGATTAATCCAGTCAATTTAGTTTAATATCTTTTTTCATACTCATAAAACGTAACGCTCTTGAAATAATTTACATTGAAAATGTGGGTTTTCGATCAACGGATCCCTCCCTTTTCATTTCCTTTTAGACGTAAATAGATCTTATGAGCTACCGCAGAGGAAAATAGTTTCGATACTTGCATTACAAAAGGGGAAAACGTGTTTGAATTTGAAAAATAAGATGATTTGAATCGAGGGTCGATAAGTTATTTCAAACAGCCATGGTTATATTCTCTGGTCAAATTCGAGTTCCGTAGTCTCGGTTTCTATTTTTAGATAGACCTAACGTCACTCATAAATCGATGGAACTGAACAGGCTATATTTAGGTATATGACTATCACCGCCTCTGTAAGAGTTTTTCAGTCAAATTATCCTGAGAGTGAAAATTAAGAAAAGATTTACTATTTATCTGTCAATATTTGTTTCCAGGCTTGATTTTATCAAAAACGCGTTTCGCCAGTGGTGGATTAAATTAATAAAACTGATAAATCAATGGCACTTAGTATATGGCCTCAGTGGCGTAATCGGTAAGGACGACGTCTCTTGGGTGATTAGAGTTGCTTTTGTAGGATCAGGCGCCGGTTCGAACCCAGCTATAGCCAATTATTTTTATTTTTTTCTCATTTGAATAATTTCTTTGGTGAATTTTCTGTTAGATCTATTTCGTCAACATGATTTTTTGCATATTTACAGAAAATTAAAATAG
This sequence comes from Azorinus chamasolen, assembly GCA_963576725.1. Classification (NCBI taxonomy): domain Eukaryota; kingdom Metazoa; phylum Mollusca; class Bivalvia; order Cardiida; family Solecurtidae; genus Azorinus; species Azorinus chamasolen. The sequence continues at coordinate 7,534,174 of OY755251.1, read as the reverse complement.
TTCCATGGTTATAGAATCATTACACCTATCTACTAACCTAATTAACCTTCTACTACCGGAAGTAACCTAATAAACCTAAGTTTATCTGCACCCCCTTTATTATGTCACTAGAGAAGCCTAGTGACTGGATAAAATAAAGCGTTGTATCAATGTTGTGACCACATTTCCACCTTGTATCAACGCCTTGACCGTAACTAAATGACCGTTTTAAAAACGTTGTGACCATAATTGAACGCTTTGGCAATACAAAAGGCTAAATGCTTATCAAAAGCTACCTGCCGTCTAACACTTATATTCCTCTCTGCTCAAACGTCAGCTCAAAATTTGAATCTGGTGCAGTTCATTTTGGCAGACATCGTTATGCATGTTGTGGAGTTGTCTGGAGGGGGAATTTTATTTACATTTTGACTTTTGTGAAAGTGGGATAAGGACGAGATTGGGTACCCGTAAACCAGGTTTAAGTCCCCCAGTAGCTTATTTTGGTTGCTGGCCGTTCAAAGGCGGCACTCCTGCTTTCAGCCTACGGTCAATTTTGTTGTTTAATATGCTTAATGTTTAACGTGTTTCGTCTTGATATGCGTCCTGTTATGTTTTGTCTTGTGGCTTTACCGTTTCTTGTTAGATGGTGTTTGGTGCGGTGTCATTTCGTGTGTGACTCTCCCTGTTTGACTATTTTTCCATATTAGACAATTTCCGAGTCCACATTTAGACAAAGTTTTTAAAAAAAGCTGTTTGAGTGTCAATTGTCTCATCTGGTACCGAGCTGTTTGCAAATTTGAATCAGGTTGCAGTTATCCAGATAACATTAACAAAATGATTTCGGGGTCTGGATCTATGTGAGTTGGGACTGACTTAGCGTTAAAGGGGCCGTCACACCATGCCGTTCTGTCAACGTTCTCTGAACATTTCAATCGTTCAATTTTTGAGCGTTCTAGAGTGAGGATGACACATCTGGCGTGTGATAAACGTGTACCTAATGCATGACTAGCGTGTGTCTTACGCATGAGAAGCGTGTAACTGCGACTAAGTAAGATACTCCTGAAAATTATTAGCGTGTGCTAACGTGCTACTGGCGCACAACGAACGATTTGCGAACGTTAGACGAGCGCGTTGAGCGTGTGACTAACGTGTGAATAACGACAGAATAGCGTTTTGACGTTCGTTTGACTTTAGCCACACGCTGTGTGCGTTCAGCGGTCGTTGACAGGTCGCCAGTGAGTCGTTCACTGCAAAGCAAACGATTAGTTACAATCAAGTAACGCTAGAGTAACGACTGACTAACGATATCCGAACGCGTGCAACGCTCATCGAACGTTAGTCAAACGTTCCATTAACGTTTTTAAACGTTCTTCAGCGTTTAAAATCAAACGTTAAAGAACGCTGGTCTCCGTGAGAACTTTTGTGCATGTTCAAAACTTTTTTTCCGGACCAACGTTCTCCGGCGATCACCAACGTTCACCAGCGTTCATAAGCGTTCACAAGCGTTCACACAACGCTCTTCTGGCGCTATCCCAGCGACCATGGGCGACTAACAGCGTTTACTCAAACACTAGAGAACGCTGACCAGAACGTCATGGTGTGACGGGCCCATAACGAGCATGGTAAGGAACGAGTTGTTTACAAGTATCGATAAAAGTAGATACCATATGTTTGGCCATAGCAGAAACCGTAGAATCATATCTACGTTATACCATAAGTAAACAGACAAGACCCTATAGGAGACGTCTGATATGGATATACTCTGTTTACAAATGCTTGAAAACGCGTTTATATAAAAGAAAAGTGTAAACGAGACAATAGCAGAATGTAACTTCAAACCAATTTAATTATTTTGGCGGTAAACATAATTATTGTGGTGATCCCAGCAATGAACCTGGTTGTCACATTTAACAATATTCAACACGTTTTTATTGGTAGGGTGAAGCTTGAGCTCTAGCTGATGCTGATGACCATTCTGTTCTGTAGTGTACACGGTCACCGTTGTGCCATTCTTATGCAAGGCAGCAATTTCCTCAGCAGTGACGTACAAACTATGGGAGTGCATACCAGGAGGATCAGCGTGTGTTGTGGAAGTGATGTAATGGGTGTCAGGCGTATGCGCATTTAAGTCTTGTATTTCCGGTCGTTTCTCGAACATAAAAGTGTACCGTTTCATGTCCATGGTGATATCTTGAAGGGCCTCTAAATTCTTCCAGATGGCACTTCCATCCTGGTGAACGGGCATTATGGGATACCTCTGTCGAATTTTACCAATGCCATGTATTTCAGGCAAGAAAACACGAATACCAGTGGCTGACACTCGCTTTATCTGCAATGAATGAATATGGTAAAGGAACTTATATGCCGTAGTATCGGACCTTATATATCGTAGTATTGTAACTTACCCGGTATGTGCTGTAGTATCGGATTTATATAAAGTTATATCGTAAATCGTATACCGTAGTATCGGTACTTATACCATTGTATCGGAGTTTTATATCGTAGTATCGTAACCTATAAACAGCAATATGATCGGAGCTTACACCGTGGTATCAGAACTGATACACCTTAGTATCGGAACTTATACCGTATCATCGGAACTTATACACCGTAGTATAGGCACTTATATACTGTAGTATTGGAACTCAATACAGAAGAGTATATACTTCGTGCTCCTTGGTATCGGAACTTATACCGTAGTATTAGAACGTATACCTTGATATCAGAATTTGTATAATGCAGTACCAGAACGTGTACCTTAGTATCAGAATTTATATAGCATAGCATTAGAACTTATATAATGTAATATCGGAATTTATACCTTGGATCATAGCATGGGAACTTATACTATAGTATCATAACTTATATACCGTAGATTCGGAACTTATACCAAGACTTCGGAATTTGTACAGTAGTATCGAAACTTATATCGTATATAACTTGTCTGGTATATACTGTAGTATTGGATATTATATAAAGTGATATCAAAACCCATATACCGTAGTATCAGTAGCTATACCATTGTTTCGGAGTTTATATGCCGTAGCATTGGACCTTATATACCGCAGTATCTTATAAGAACTTATACCGTATAATTAGAACTTATATACCGTAGTATCGGAAATTATGTACTGTAGTATCGGAACATATTCTTTGGTATATACCGTATAATTAGAACTTATATACCGTAGTATCGGAAATTATGTACTGTAGTATCGGAACATATTCTTTGGTTTCGGAACTTATACCTTGATATAAGAATTTATAGAATGCAGTATCAGAACTAATACCTCAGTGTTAGAACTTATATAGCGTAGAATTAGAACTCATATAATGTTGTATCGATATTTAAATCTTGGTATCAAAACTTATATCAAATTATGAGAACTTATGCCATAGTATCAGAACTTATATATCATAGTATCGGAACTTATACCTTGCTATCGGGATCCGTACAGAAGTATCGGAAGTTATATCATAGTATCGAAACTTATACCGTAGTAACAATACTTATGTACCGTAGTATCGGGAGTTATACCTTAGTACGGGAAGTTTTACCATAGTATCGGAACTTATATACCGTAGTATCGGAATGTATACATTAGTACCGGACATTATACCATAGTATCAGAACTTATATGGCATAATATCAGAACTTATATACCGTAGTATTGAAAATTATATACCGTAGTATCGGAATTTATACAGTAGTATCGGAACTTATATCATAGTATTGAATCATACCGAAGTATCATAACTTATATACCGTAGTATCGAAACTTATATAGTATAATTATTGTATCAGGACTTATTAACCGTGGTATCGAAATGTATATACTATTGTATCAGAACTTATATACCATATCATCGGATCGGAACTTATACTCTAGTTTCGGAACTTATATATAGTAGTATCGGAAATTTGCAATTTGATTTGTAATGCACGAGTTATGTGTTTAACCCTTTACTCCATGAATTGATTAGATGATTTGTTTTATATTGGCACAGTTCTGCCATGGCAGAAACTAGAATCAGATCTACATTATTCCATCAAACAGAATAGACATACTGGAACCGTAAACATTAAAATGCGTATTTAGGGAGTAACGGGTCCACAATACTAGCCTATAAATATGTCTGAATACCGTGACTAGACATGCACATTCTATAGAATAAAGTCATTAGCATGTATGTTTAAGTAAATATTGCCTGAGCATGAAAATGCTCATCTTATTTCTAAAACATGAGTTTGCTTCCTTTCTTAGTAGTAACTAGTCAAAAAGTGACTTTTTATGTATAATCTTTTACCTGATGAACATTTTTGCAAGATATATTAACATCATGCCTATTTATTAGTAAGTATAAGTCAGATACATATATAAATATGCTTATTTGTGCATTTGGCACAGAACATTCTTACAAAACAAAACTTGCTTACCTCTCCATGCTGATCAAGAACTCCGACTGAGTTCTTTGCTGTATCCGCAGCGTCTCTGTTGACTTCTCCTCCTTCGAAGAACTCAGCGGGCGTCAGGTAAAAGCTTCTGAACGAAATTCCATTGAACGCCTTAGCTTTATTCTTTTGGTCGCCGTTTCGACCTCCGTTAGTCACCACATTAGCGTGCTTTCTATCGTGCATGGTTAGATTGTATGGATTCCACGATGACAACGGCGTTAGCCAGATCAACTCGAGTGGAATGGCATAAGTGTAGCGGCCTTCGTATGTCTTGCAGATTTTCTTGTGAGTTTTCGTATCTCGATAGCAATCGTAAATTGAGCTTTTCGCGATGCGGGGGTTGGTGGTTTTGGCTGTCCACATATTGTCGTCAGAATAGCCTCTTTTTCGTGTGCTCTGGCCCATGGCTCCACGTTTAGCTACCCTGTACCATCTGTGATATCTAGCCGTGTTCAATACGGTCAGGTTTTTCTGATCAATTCTGTACTTTAAAAGATCAAAGGAATCATCGGTCAGATATCCTTGGTAGTTGTTCTTACCGGGAATTTCAGACATGATTTGATCTACTTTGCCATAGCTGTAACCTCTAGGGTTTTGCCTCGCATGGCCTTCCTTTCTGTTAAAACCACCGGCACTATATGGGTTTATTGCAAACCGAGCTGCTCTTGTCGTGGCGAATGCTGAAAAGTTTCGCCTATACTTCATCCTTGATGCAAGGTCATCCACTAAAGTTATGTATTTTAGGTCCAAATAGGTTTTAATTGGATGGCATATAATTCTATAGTTCCATTGTGCAAATACTGGAGTTCCATCCTCGGTAACGTTAAAAATAGTTGTGGGAAGGAAGGAAAAATTTTCGTTGTTGTTCTTTCCGCCTGTGTACGACGTATATCTTATTTTTTCTTGAAGATCAAACCAACTTGAAGCCTCGAGGTTGTGCCTGTCACTCTGAAATGGTTCTTGAAGTGTTTTGGTATCGGTAGTCCATCCACCTTCAAGGTAACACATTACTGGTTTGAAATACGGTCTCCAATCTCTGATGTGAAGATTCTGATCGTGGAAGGCTCTGAAATACTGTTTCATTTCAGCGATCTGTTCTTGAACTGTGTGCTTCTGCTGGACGCTTGGAGGGACAGGTGGAAAAGGAACTTCCTCCAAAGCGTTGTAATTGTTGCTTTTCGTTGACGGCATCATCAGTTTGTAGTCATTGTGTCGTGTTCTAAATTCTACACCATTGAGAACAGCCACGAATTCTCCCAGACCGACGGTCCTGTCATAATTTGCGTGTTCGTGGACGGAAGCTACTCCTCCAGATGTATATGTATTTTTGTAGTATGGTCTGGTTCCTCCATTAGTTACTCTGGTTTGCTTCACACCGGAGTCCCCGTCTGAACGGACTCGTTCTTCCACAAAGAGCTGCTGCATAATCATCTGGCGTGCGAGTTGTTTTATGGTTTCTTTTGAGGTCTTTTCTACAGTATCCACTCTCTTTTCAAGCGCTCTTATCATCGCCATATAATCATGAGGAGCCGCAGTAGGAGGATGGGCATTGTGAGTTGCAACACCTGCAGAATGGACTGACCAGATGGCGCAGAGCAAAACAGTTAGGGCAAGCATGGTTCCCCTGAAAGACACATATTTTGATTATTGTTATTAATGTATACTAATACACGTTATAGAAGAACCTTTCTTGGCCACATTGGAACATTTTCCAATAGAACTTGTTACCAGAGAGTCTCGCTAATGCGACAACATACATGTAATTGATTAACATAGTTATCTGTAAGAGTATGTGGTTGTTTAACCATTTACTCCATGAATATATATGTAAGAAATAATGACATCATGAATATTTGAATATTAATTAGATTAATTGTTACAATAGCACATGGACACAGGAATGTTTGACAGAAACTGTAAAATCATATCTATGAGCAAACAGCACAGACCCTGATCAGACGGCTCCTGCAGAAGCCGTCTGATCAGGATGTACTCTGTTTGCAAAGATGTAGATTAGATATGCGTATTTATGGAGTAAAGAGTTAATGAGGGGCAACAGCAAAGCAGAAAGCTCCTATAGAAGTTTATAGCAATTAATATAATGTTCTAGTATATAGTTTTTACATTTAATTAAATTATTTTTGACCAATGACAGTTCAAGGAATATTCACGGCATGGAAACCTCGTGACAAGGGTAAACCAAAAGAATTCCTCGGCAATACGCATTTAGCATTAACTCTTTCGCTGCCAACTTCTGTCGTCTGCAGATTTTGTCGTCTGTTACAATTTTCTTGTTAAGGTTAAGGTCACGTTAATGTCAAAGGCCATATGGGGGCATAGTCGACACATCTTGTTTTCTTCTCTTTTTTTGTTTCAAAACAATCACAAATTGGATCACAGTAACTCGGTATCTCATCTGGATCACAACTGTGTGCAATCACACATGCTAAAGAGTTAAGGTGACATCATTGGTATACATACAATTCGTAGATATGTAAAGCGTTCATGTTCAAAGCGTGGGTAAATATGGAAAAATAGTCAAACAGGGAGAGACACACACGAAATGACACCGCACCAAACACCATCTAACAAGAAACGGTAAAGCCACAAGACAAAACATAACAGGACGCATATCAAGACGAAACACATTAAACATTAAGCATATTAAACAACAAAATTGACCGTAGGCTGAAAGCAGGAGTGCCGCCTTGGAACGGCCAGCAGCCAAAAAAAAAGGGCTACTGGGGGACTTAAACCTGGTTTACGGGTACCCAACCTCGTCCTTATCCCACTTTCACCAAAGTCAAAATGTAAATAAAATCCCCCCTCTAACTTATTTTCATACATTACTTCACCAGTAATCTTGAGCAATTTCAGCAACAAAGCGATGTATATTAGAATTCGTCGATGTAATTAGATTGAATATTTACCCTTAACCCTTTCCCTTATGTAAGCGCATTTTGACGCATTTGCAAACAGAGTAGACCCAGACCAGACGGCTCCTATAGGAGCCGTCTGATCAGGGTATACTCTGTTTGCTTATGGTGTGTAATAATGATCTGGTTCTACAGATTCTGCCCGAGCCACATTTTCCTGTGTTCATATGCCATTATAAAAAATAATCTTATTAATACCCATGACGTCATTATTTCCTACATGAATATTCATCAGGGAAAAGGTTAATCTGCCATTCGCGACCAGAGTCGCATTTCCAAAAAGTTTAGATCCAGACTCGGCGTTTCATCAGGATTCAATCAGTCGGTCAATCGTTCAATTTTTTTTGTCAATAACTATGTCGTATCGAAGTCCAGTAAAACCTCTCTATAACGACCACTAAATTACATCAAGTATTTTGTGTTAAAGGCAGGTGGCTGCTTAAAGCAAGATGAAAGTAAAACAGAACGTTCCTATATGAGCGTTCTGCTTTACTTTCATCTTGCTTTTAAGCAACCAGCTGCCCAAACTACCAACTAATTAACACAATTTAGTGGTCGTTATAGAGAGGTTTTTCTGTAGTTAAAATTTCGCTATATTTAAATTTGAGCAGGATAAGGGATACTTATTACGATAACGGTTCACGGACTTGGACGGAAAGTTTCGCTTACTCGGTGACACTCGGAACACAACAGCTTTTCCTCGACATATGTTCCGAACCCTGGCGGAATAAGACGACTAGTTACGAATGATATGGTTGCTATTCCTTATTCAGTACACAGGGGTCTAGACCGCTTCATGGGGGTCTATATGTACTATATAATAACAAGGGTTCCAACTAGCAGAACGGATATCCGTGTACCACGAGTACAAATATGACTGTAACTCTTACAATTTAATTGATAATTTCGTAATTCTTTCGGCTATTGAAAGCCAATATATTTTTCTATCAAATGAAAATAATCGTATAACGGTAACTCATGAACAAGTATCAATCCAACAATGATTTTCTCAAAATTTCACTTGTTTTTTTGGTCATTGACAAACGTTCGTTCACCCCGGTTTCACTATATTACAGCAATAACCTGGCAATCTACAGTTATAAAAATGGCGTGGTTCTATAAAACGAATCAATTCTATCACCCACCTCCAATTTTAAGTCCCCATCATCAAAAGAATGATGTAAAACTAGCGAGTTTTGTCAGTTTGCTTCTAATCGTCGAGGAAGGAGCCATTGTACGTGACGTCACGGATTTTCCATCTTTTCCTTCGCTCATCCAATGAAATGGCTCCATTCAAATTTGTTGCAAAATGGCACCATCCGAAATAGAAACATAACGACAGACAGAAAGGCCGCTGTTGCTAGTTGCTTACTTATTTAGAGGACAAAACAAATGGAGATTGGTGATATAATTAGGTTGTTTTATCGAACCACGCCATCATTTGAACTGAAAATCGCCAGGTTATGGCTGTGATATAATGAAACCGGGGTGAACGAACGCTTGTCAATGACCCAGAAAACTGGTGAAATTTTGAGAAAATCATTGTTGGATCGATAATTGTGCATACGTTACCATCAGAAGATTATATTTATTTGATAGTAAAATATATTGGCTTTCAATATCCGAAAGAATTACAAAATTATCATTGAAATTGCAAGAGTTACATCCATATCTGTACTTGTGGTACACGACTGTCCGTTCTGCTAGTTGGAACCCTTGTTATTATATAGTACATATAGACCCCCATGAAGCGGTCTAGACCCCTGTGATTCAGTATAGGTATTGGCCCCATGCCGTTTCCCTCAATATATTCATTAATAAAGTGTCTCACTTTGATCCAGTTCACAGTTATTGTACTTTAACGCATTTGCAAGCAGAGTAGATCAAAATCAGACGACTCATGTAGGAACCGTCTAATCATGGTCTGCACTGTTTGCTTATGAAATAATATAGTTCTGATTCTACAGTTTCTGCCATGGTTAAAAATCTCCCTTTTTCTAATTTAACTAATTAATATTCATATATTCATTCTTACGTGACTAATCATTCGGTAACTGTTTAATGACGGAACTACACAAGTCAGTACTGTACATGAGGTAATATTTAGCTTTTACAAAACTGTACATGTATGTATGTATATGGAAAACATACGTTTTAAATATTCTTGTTCAGTATCCTTTCACCAATTGATGCATGTCTGTATATTTAACTTCTATACGGATTTAAAATGAGAAAAGGTTGTATCACTTTCAAGTGAAAAGGAATTTTCACACAAAAATGTAAGTCAAATTAGGATGTAGACAAACTGGGCTGCGTGGACTGGGCTGGGTACAAGAGGACCCCTTATCCTTTACACCGAATGGACTGCGTGGACTGGGCTGGGTACAGGAGGACACCTTATCCTTTACACCGAATGGACTGCGTGGACTGGGCTGGGTACAGGAGGACACCTTATCCTTTACACCGAATGGACTGCGTGGACTGGGCTGGGTACAGGAGGACACCTTATCCTTTACACCGACTGGACTGTGTGGACTGGGCTGGGTACAGGAGGACACCTTATCCTTTACACCGACTGGACTGTGTGGACTGGGCTGGGTACAGGAGGATACCTTATCCTTTACACCGACTGGACTGTGTGGACTGGGCTGGGTACAGGAGGATACCTTATCCTTTACACCGACTGGACTGTGTGGACTGGGCTGGGTACAGGAGGACACCTTATCCTTTACACCGACTGGACTGTGTGGACTGGGCTGGGTACAGGAGGATACCTTATCCTTTACACCGACTGGACTGTGTGGACTGGGCTGGGTACAGGAGGATACCTTGTCCTTGACACCATGAATGGTCTTGTCAGAAAATAATGACATCATGAATACTGATTTTTATTGCTTTCGAAGAATGCAATATAGCGATCGGTCGTTTTTACGGCAAAGAGTTCACTATTTCTTGTGAACATGCGCAAGAGAAAATAGTTCTCTTCAATTCTAAACTAGTTTTGTTGTAAATTGTTCATTAATTTATTTACTTTTCATGCATTTAATAACACTTCGCTTTGTGAGATAACTTCTAGTCTACACAATATCAACCTTTTAAAAGCTTGAATTATTGAATATACTCCCAAAAAAAACGCGAAAGAATATCGGTATGACTAAACACCGGATCCGACCAGATATGAAGTTCATATCCGCGGATATGAGTTGCGCAAGCTTGAAAATCAGCATTTTATCATATACGCGTATATGAACCTCATTCCTGGTGTTTAGTTAAACATTGTTTTCGCAACACATTGGCGTTTCTACAGCAGCAATAGCTTGTCTGTAAATTATAAATTTCTTCTCCGCCGATAGCAAAGACTTCCCAACTAGGAAACCTGTTGTGTTTTTCATTGATCAATTACCTCTCCGCCGATAGAGAGGGAGATGGATTTTTTTATATCGACACCGTGTACGTGATAAAACGCTAACCGCATTTCTATACATCCGTCTAACCTAGAGATCCGTGTAATCCGTATAGCGTTTATGAATCGCAGTGTCTGTACTTTCGCTTTCATACCAGCAGTACCACAACAATTTCTTTCTATTAGCGTAATTTTACTGATGAAACACGATAGAAATGCCAACTTCTCTTGCAGTGTTAACAGGCTAGTATGCGTATTACTCTCTACAATGGATTTAATTAGTTTCTCCACAAACCGAGATGGAACTTTCCATGAATGCCATTGTCATCGCAAAAATGCGAGACATACATGTAGGCTTCTTCATTTACAAAAAATGCGGATGATATCTTTATCTACCAAAAGTCCGATCATATTTGTCTTGGTTAATGGAATAGTTGAGATTTACTGTGATTTCTGATTTATAATGGGTTTTTATGAAAACTCATTGATGACGTGTTTACAATTTTAGTAATAGCCAAGAGTTATGCAGTTGCAGACAAAACACACAAGAAAAACACCATTAAATTATCAGAACTGCATGAAATGCTTTTAATTGAATTGTACTGTCACTTGATAGAGAAAATATGAACATGTTAAATGTTATGTTGATATTTTCTGACCTTTTCCCCATAAGCATTCATTTCACGCTTATTTTTCCCCTCCGGTAAGGCCATGACCTTTCCCTAAAATCAAAGAAAAAACCCTGGGAGATGTCATAGCAAAGAACATTTGACAACAAATTTGATATGAAATAGCCAGAGATGATATCATTCTTGGCCATCAATATCCTGATCTGATGGAAATGAAGTTATATTTTAAAAAGGTGTAAAACAGTGTCTACTCTGATCATGTATATTTACAGGGGTTAGTCTCCGTTTGGCTATTTTGAATAGACCCAGTATTGATAGAACAATTATAGAATTCATTTGAAAATGATTTATCTGTAATCTTGAGTGTTAATAACAAAATGCTGTCAGTCCAAATTTCAAGAATAAATTGGAATATAAAAGTTGGGATTCATATAAGTTTATGATCAGTGGAATTCATGGTGGAGTTTTGATAGGATAAAACATCATATGGATTATTAGGAATTTACTGTACATTTGATATCATTATGAATCAACCAAGATTTTGGATTAATGTGTGTGTGTTTGCATACATGTATATAAACCCGAACAAAATTTAACTAAAATTTCATACTACATTGTCTAAACAGTAGTTAAAATTCTAGGATTCGTATTTAATAAGGAGGGTAGTGCTTTGAAATACACAACAGCATTTGATATTGCTTTGATATGAATTGAAAGATGGACACTGTCACTCAGCATTGCATTTCTGACTTGTTGAGGTCAAGGACTGTCTGAGTGTTACTAATAACCACTTTGCTTATGGTTTGACTGTTGCTACAGTCTGTCATATTTTTAGTATTACATTAAACAATTCCAAGACGTCAAAAATGGTAATTAACATGTACAGCAACTTCTTCCCTTACACTTAACATCCTTATCAAACTCGAAAGCAATTATGGCTGTTCAGGCCTTTGATTTTATAAGGGCACATGAACACATACCGTTTTGGCCATTGCGGAAACTGTAATCATATCTATAATATTTCATAAGCAAACAAAGCAGACCCTGATCAGACTGCTCCAGCGGGGGCCGTCTGCTCTGCGTCCACTCTGTTTGCAAATGCGTAGAAATGCGTATTTATAGAGTAAAGGATTATGTGGGAAACGTTTAAAACTTGAGTACGATTTCCTACATATCTCATACTAATGTTCAGTATGTTGATATTGAACGATTAACCCTTTATTCCATAAATATTCATTCAGAAATAATGAATGTAGCATTGCTAGTTTGCTAAGTACATGTAGCTTATTTTTTATAATGGCATGAAGAAGAAGGGAAGTTTTGATTAAGGCAGAAACTGTAGTTTCAGCTCTACATCAATTCTCAATCAACTCATCACTGCGTGAATATCCGTTTAAGCAATGCTGACTTCATGAAAACTTATTCACTGAATATCTATAATGGCAATATGAACAAAATGATTTTTTATCATGGAAACCGTAGAAACAGAGCAAACCCTGATTTGGGTCTACTCTGTTTACAAATGCGTATTTTCAGCCATGGTATAATATTGCCATGGTCATATTTACCATGGTCATATTGCCGTTATAAAGAATAAGGACTATCCATGGTCATATTGCCATTTTATCCAGTCATCAGGCTTCTCTAGTGACATAATAAAGGGGGGTGCAAATAAACTTAGGTTTATTAGGTTACTTCCGGTCGTAGAAGGTTTATTAGGTTAGCAGATAGGCGAAATGATTCTATAACCATGGAACTATTTTAATTTTATCCAGTCACCAGGCTTCTCTAGTGACATAATAAAGGGGGTGCAAATAAACTTAGGTTTATTAGGTTACTTCCGGTAGTAGAAGGTTTATTAGGTTAGTAGATAGGCGGAATGATTCTATAACCATGGAACTATTTTAATTTTTTGTAAATATGCATGAACATGTTGACGGAATAGATCTAACAGAAAAATCACCAATATAATTATTCAAATAAGAAAAGAGAAGAAAAAAAAAATAAATGGCTATAGCTGGATTCGAACCCGCGCCTGATTCTACAAAAGACAAATACGATCTCTCTAGAGACGTCGTGCTTACCGATTACGCCACTGAGGCCACATACAATTTAAGCGACGTTGATTTATCAGTTTTATTAATTTAATTCATCGCTGGCGAAACGCGTTTTTGATAAAAATCAAGTCAGGGGGGCAAAGATTTACAGATAAATAGTAAATGTTTTCTTTTCACTCTCATAATAATTTGATTGATAAGCTCTTACAGGGGCGGTGATTGTCATAGACCTAAATATAGCCTGTTCAGTTCCATCGATTTATGAGTAACGTTAGCCCTATCTAAAAATAGAAACCGAGACGACAGAACTCGAATTTGACCAGAGAGCCTCCGGGAGAATATTATCATGTCTGTTTGAATTAACATATCGACTCTCAATTCAAATGATCTTATTTTTCAAATTCAACCACGTTTCCCCTCTTGTAATGTAAGTATCGAAACTATTTTCCTCTGCGGTAGCTCATTATTTACGTCTCTAGAATGGAAATGAAAAGGGAGGTCCGTTGATCGAAAAACCGCATTTTCAATGCAAATTATTTCAATATTCGTATGTTTTATGAGTTTAGGAAAAAAGATATAACTAAATTGACTGGATAAATAGAATAATAGGTTAGTGCCGTAGACGGGACGCCTTTATCCGACTCGGAGAAAAAACAATTGAGGCTCGGCAAGCCTCGCCTCAACGTTTTCTCCCCTCGTCGGATAAAGCGTCCCATCTACGGCACTAACCTATTATTCTCTATATCGGTAAATATGCATGAACATGTTGACGGAATAGATCTAACAGAAACTGCAGCAATATAATTATTCAAAGAAGAAAAAATAAAAAGAATAAATGGCTATAGCTGGATTCGAACCCGTGCCTGATTCTAGGGAGACGTCGTGCTTACCGATTACGCCACTGAGGCCACACACAAAGTGTCGTTGATTTATCAGTTTTATTAATTTAATTCACCGCTGGCGAAACGCGTTTTTGATAAAAAAAAATCAAGTCAGGGAGCAAAGATTTACAGATAAATAGTAAATAATTTCTTTTCACTCTCATACTAATTTGATTGATAAGCTCGTACATGGGTGGTGATTGCCATAGACCTAAATATAGCCTGTTCAGTTCCATCGATTTATGAGTGACGTTAGGCTATAGCCCTATCTAAAAATAGAAATCGAGACGACGGAACTCTAATTTGACCAGAGAGCCCCCGGGAGAATATAATCATGTCTGTTTCAATTAACATATCGACTCTCGATTCAAATGATCTTATTTTTCAAATTCAACCACGTTTCCCCTCTTGTAATGTAAGTATCGAAACTATTTTCCTCTGCGGTAGCTCATTATTTACGTCTCTAGAATGGAAATGAAAAGGGAGGGTCCGTTGATCGAAAAATCGCATTTTCAATGCAAATTATTTCAATATTCGTATGTTTTAAGAGTCTATGAAAAAAGATATAACTAAATTGACTGGATAAATAGAATAATAGGTTTTATCCGACTCGGAGAGAAAACAGTTAAGGCTCGGCAAGCCTCGCCTCAACGTTTTCTCCACTCGTCGGATATTTAGCGTCCCATCTACGGCACTAACCTATTATTCTCTATATAAAGAATAAGGACTATCCAGGGGTCTGTGAAACAGTGCAGCTCATAATAATAGATTTCTTATCATTAGCGAACTGAACATGTCGACAAGATCGTGTCGAACTGCCACTGTAAATTGTTATCTGTCCTAGATTACTTGGATGGTACATATTTTAACCCTTGCCTTCCTTCATACAAACTTTGTTTTTTTTCATTCCTTGGCAAACATAGTAGACCAAGATCAGACGACTCTTGTTTCTAGGATTCTACAGATTTTGCCAAGGTTAAAAAAATCCTGCGCTCGTGTACCATTACAGAATTTTAGCAAATATAAATATTCATGATGTCATAATTCTTACATGAGTTTTGAAAAGGTGAGAGGTTAACTTTTAACCTGTTACTTCATAAATACGCCTTTCTGCGCATTTGCAAACAGAGTAGACCCAGATCAGACGGCTCCTATCTTCTCTGTTTGCTCATGATATAATATAGATATGATCTTACAGTTTCTGCCTTGGCAAAAATTTCCCGTGTCCATCTGCTATTATAACTAATTAAGCAGATTAATATTCATGACGTCATTATTTCTTACATGAATAGAGGAAAGGGTTAATGTACAGGAACCGAGTACCGGTATATAAAACATTTGCAAACAATGTAGACCCATATGAAAGGCTTCCTGGGAGAACCGTTTGTTAAGCGTCTGCAATGTTTTATCATTTCATTCAGTGATAAGGTTTGATAGAGCATTTTTGTTGAAATTTCAGAAAAGGAGGAGTCAGTTTTAATTATTCAGCAGATTAAGGATTATTAGTAATTGTCTGTGTTAAGCGACCGTCAAGAAGAGGTCCGATTATGGGCCTATAGGACAGATGGTAGCTTAATGCAGATCAAAAGTAATGCAGAAAGCTTCTATAGGAGCTTTCTGCATTACTTTTGCCCTGCATTAAGCAACCACCTGCCTTTTAAGATTTTTGCGCTCGATCAGTTCAAGGTCGCTTGAGACAGGTTATACTGTATATGTTGTGATGGACGCTAATCCCGAGCAGGTACATCAATTTTGTTATCAGTTCTTTACGGATTTCTCTTTCGCGGCCAAATTTTGTCGTCTGCAAACTTTGTCGTCTGTCACTATTTTCAAAGTTTTAGTTTTCTTCATTTTTGTTTCAGAAACATAGTCACGGTAACAAATATGTTGGATCTTGATTAGCGCCGGGTTACCCGGTGTATGATCTGGATCAAATTGTTTGCATAGGTAATCACAGTTGTAACATTGACAACGAAAGAGTTAACCCTTTACACCATGGGTGTTCATGTAAGAATAATCAGAATACGTGCTTTATAATGGCACCACGAACAAGGGATGTTTTTGCTAAAACGCAACCCGAATAAATACTAAAACATTGGCGAATAACATCGGGTTCTTATAGACTATCCCTTAAAGTGGCAGACCCATCATTTCTGCTTTTATGATACCGTGACATGCTTACTGAGGAGTAAAACACTTTACTGTGTTAATGGTAGTGGTGAGACAGTTTGAAAGGTGGTGATGGGCAGTATGAAAGGTAGTGGTGAGACAGTTTGAAAGGTGGTGGTGGGCAGTATGAAATGTAGTGGTGAGACCGTATGAAAGGTAGACATACTGAAAGGTGGTGTTGAGATAGTATTTGAATGGTAGTGGTGAGACAGTATGAAATGTAGTGGTGAGACAGTATGAAATGTAGTGGCGAGACAGTATGAAAGGTAGTGGTGACAAGTATGAAAAGTAGCGGTGACCATTATGAAATGTAGTGGTGACACAGTATGAAAGGTAGTGGTGATACAGTATGAAAGGTAGACATACTGAAAGGTGGTGTTGAGATAGTATTTGAATGGTAGTGGTGAGAGTCCGTGAGACAGTATGAAATGTAGTGGCGAGACAGTATGAAAGGCAGGGGTTAGACAGTATGAAAGATAGTGGTGACAAGTATGAAAAGTAGCGGTGGCCATTATGAAATGTAGTGGTGACACAGTATGAAAGGTAGTGGTGATACAGTATGAAAGGTAGTTGTTACACAATGTGAAAGGTAGTGGTGACAGTGCGAAAGATGGCGGTGACCAGTATGAAAGGTAGTGGTGACACAGTATGAAAGGTAGTGCTGACACAGTATGAAAGGTAGAGCTGACACAGTATGAAAGGTAGTGGTGACAGTGCGAAAGGTGGCGGTGACCAGTATGAAAGGTAGTGGTTACACAGTATGAAAGGTAGTGCTGACACAGTATGAAAAGTAGTTGTGACACAGTATAGAAGGTAGTGATGACAGTTTGAAAGGTAGTGGCATGAAAGTTAATGTACAACTTATGAAAGTTAGTGGTGACACAGTATGAAAAGTTGTGATGACACAATATGAAATGTAGTTATGACCCAGTATGAAAGGTAGTGATGACACAGTACGAACTGTCGTAGTTACACAGTATGAAAGGTAGTGATGAGGCAGTACGAACTGTCGTAGTTACACAGTATGAAAGGTAGTGATGAGACAGTACGAACTGTCGTAGTTACACAGTATGAAAGGTAGTGATGAGACAGTACGAACTGTCGTAGTTACACAGTATGAAAGGTTGTGGTGACAGTACGAACTGTCGTAGTTACACAGTATGAACGGTAGTGGTGAGACAGTACGAACTGTCGTAGTTACACAGTATGGCGTTTGTTACTGAAAGGAAGTGTTATAGACTATGTCTAAACTATCAAGTTGAAAATTGACGACATCTAAACTGAAACAATATCTTGACATATCAAACAATACTATTGGCATTGCTTTATTTCTGTTTATTTCATTTCTGTTTGGGTTTATACGTCGATCAATTTGACATCTTTAATTGTTCGCAATATTGTGAGTGGAAAGTCCAAAACACTCACATAAGTATGAAGAAGCCCTCTGATCAGGATCTGCACAGTTGGCTGAACCAGTCAATGCCAATGGCTTATTCCAGTAAATGTTTCGTTTGCTTTGCCCACCTCCACATGCAAATGGATGGGTTCCAAAGTTAGATATGGGTCCATGCTTATAAAGCTTTTAGTTGAGTCTGAGAACGTTCTCAAGCATTTGATTGGTCAGATTTGAGCCTTTGGCTCAAATCTGACCAATCAAAAGCTTGAGAACTCAAATCTGACCAATCAAAAGCCTGAGAACGAAACTCAGACTCAACTAAAAGCTTTATAAGCATGGACCCAGGGCGAGTTTTCCTTAATAATATGGGAATAAACGGGTTATACAAAACAACGTAGACAGACATACCTTGAACAAGAAGCCCCTGTCAAACTTCTTATCTAGAATATCCAACTATCCAACTCCGTGTTATGTCCGTCACTTTTTAAACATAGAGACTCTTGAATTAACCAATGAGAAACAGTCATTGCTTATCATTGTCAATCAGTTTGACAGACGTTTCTGGGTGAAAGTTCAAAACTTCTCTTTCTTTTGTCATTGAATTCGTTTTTAAGCACGGGTCTTATTTAAACCTTTCCCTTATACAAACGTTTTCCACGCCTGGCAAACAGTGCCAGGCAGTTCCCGTAATAACTATCTGATATGAAATTATAATAGATCTGACAATACCAAAACATCCTGTGTACATTATAAACATTAGATAATCATTATTTCTTACATGAATAATTCAACAGGGAAAATGTAATACATCAACTTTAACTATTTTAATACGAGAAACGAGTGTACTTTCATTTGAAAACATTGTAGACCCAGATCAGAGGGATCTTAGAGGATCAATCTGATCAAGGTTTGCACTGCTTGTCATCCAAGATTTACCCGAGAATTTTATCCTTTGCTATTCAATATACTCATTCAGAAACAATGACGGCCATTCCACTTTCCAGCTTGAGCATTCACTTTCAAATAGCCATTTTATCGTCTTGAGTAGTATCTTGAAATAGTCATTGAAATAATGAAAGTATATATGCAGATCAGTGAATGATGCACGCTCATTGGCACTAGATCGACTATAGTTCATTAATAACACCTATAGTATGTACTGTATTAATGTACTATGTGCTATAAATAAACTAATGTATTTTTTCAGTCTTGTGCCAGTGTGCAAGCCAAATGCATTTACAGTACACCATTTAGAAGAAGAGTTATGGGCCTTTGTTACTTTCAAATAGCCATTTTATATAGGAAATGTTTTCGAGAACAGCTTTTGAACAGCTTGGTCAAATTCCGTTGAAGCTTAGCGGGAGTAAATATACATGTATGGAATAGATGGATGATGCACATGAAATACGGTCACACTCCATGAAATATTTAACCCTGTTTCTGTTCAATATTCATGTTAGAAAATAATGGCATCATCAATATTAAATAAATTATTATGTATATTACCTCATGAACACAGGACAGTTTTAGCGAGGCAGAAACTGTACAAGCATCTATATCATACTGCATGTAGAAGCAAACAGAGCAGACCCTGATCAGATGGCTCCTGTAGGAGCCGTCTGATCTGGATCTACTCTGTTTGCAAATGCTTGAAAATGCATTCATATGAAGGAAAGGGTTAATATAGATTTGATATAAGGTACAGAATAACTCCTCTATAGCAATCACATTCTGAATACACAATCAAGTGACTGCTTAACCCATTATATCATAGGCTATTTTAGACCCAACCTCATTGAATTAATCTACTGAAATGGAGCATTTACTAAAGAAAGGGAAAATTTTAGAACTGTGTAGTTTTAAAACCATTGTAATAAATAGAGCATTTGCTCCTATGGAGCAAATGCTATATTTATCACAATGGTTTCAGCAAGGGACTTTTACAGAGACGTTAAAAGGCGTCAGTATGAGGGATTGGCTTAATACAGTATGAATATAATGCAGAAAACTCCTGCAGGAGCTTTCTGCGTAACTTTCGTTCTGCATTAAGCTGCCAACTGCATTAAGCTACCACCTGGTCGCTCGAGAGAGATTTTATTTTGTTTAGTATTCCACTGAAATAAATGACGCGGCATACAGTTTAGCCTTTGCTACATGTGCATCATTCGGCTTATCCATTATCTGAATGATAAGAATTCGGACAACCAAATAGTGCAAGCCCATATCAAAACTATGAGCTACTATGTCTTAAAAAGAACAGAAGTCAGGCGGGAAATTAGGAAACGGCTCATGAAAGTCCTCAGCAACACCAGAAGAGCGCTCACACATACATAACTTCACAGAACTGATCACCGCCTGTTTGGTCTAATTTAAAGTTATCAAAATGTTGCCAAATTGATTTATTCAGCTTTACAAACCAGTGAAGAGGGCAGATTGCATGTCTGAAAACTTAGTACGTCCTAGTGGGATCATTTCACCCTTTTCCTGTTGAATATTCATGTCAGAAATAATGATATCATAAATATTTTATTTGTATTGGTAGAAGATGGAAAATGTAGCCAGATCTGTTATAATTTCATAAGCAGACAGAACAGATCCAGATCAGAAGGCTGCTACAGGAGTCGTCTAATCTGGGTCTAGTCTGTTTGCAAAGACGTGAAAATGTGTTTAAAGGAAATAGTTAACATGGACTGAAAATATTTACATAAATATTCACAGCCGCCCAGTTAAGGGTGTAGTTTTATCTGGTCTCCAACTAGTCACTTTGGAGAAAACGCCCGAATGGGGCCGATGCTTCATTATTTCTAAAAACAAATGGAAAGCTATGAGATCATGCTATATGAAACAACCACCAACATACTTTAAACATCGCCTATTAGACATTACAAAGTACCCTTTTTGCCATCTGCATCTCTCATTTACGGTGTTTAGTGTCACCGACCATGCTTTACTGCAGACATTTTCAGCAATAGTGAGCCATTCCCAATTCTTTTGAAGTGGATTGTGTAGTATAAATATCGAATCACTTAAAACAGCCATGTAATCTGAAAGCCTCTGTGTAGCAACGTAGATAGGTAGACTTATTATATTTGATTCTGTTTCCTCAAATGGTTATTTCTTAAATCCAACCTCGTTCAATATTTCTACCAGAAAAAAAGGAAAATTTAAGAATTGTGTTGTTTTGAAATGAGTGTTATAAACAAAGCATTTGCTCATATGGAGCAAATGCTTTATTTACCACATTGGTTTAAAATGGCTTATACAGAGGCGTCAATTGGCGTCAAAATGGGGGAATGTGTTAGTTCTATTTATTATTGTGAATACGTTGTGTATTTAGATAAATGTGGTATGATTCAGTCATGTTGGTTTATTTCTTAAGGTAAACCCCTTCAAACTGGACTTTTAAATTAGAATCAATGCCGATCTGTAGACAGGTGCGATCTGTAGACTGGTGCGATCTGTAGACAGGTGGCAGCTCAGTGCAAGGTGAAAGTCACACAGAAAGCCGCTAGAGGAAAATTGTCAAAAGAATGAAATAAGCCTTCAATTTTTGCTGTTCTTTAATTTATCTGTATTTAACAGTGTATCAAGCTTACTTCATTTGGTGGACATAAATGCTGTGATGGTCCCAACAACGCGGCTGGCCATCACACGTGACAATCTTCAGCAGATTCTTGCTAGCAGGGTAGAGCTGGAGCTCTAACTGATGCTGGTGGCCATTTTCTTCAGTTGTGTACACAGTCACCGTCGTACCATTCTTGTGTAGGGCTTTCATTTCCTCTGCAGTGACGTACAAATCATGGGCGTGCATACCTGGAGGATTATCATGTGTCGTGGACGTGGCGAAATGTGTATCTGTGTGCGCATCGAGATCTTCTATTTCCGGTCGTTTCTCAAACATGTAAGTATACCTTTTCATGTCCATGGTGATGTCTTGAAGGGCCTCCAAGTTTTTCCAGACGGCGCTTCCTTCTTGGTGAATAGGCATAATAGGATACCTTTGTCTTATTTTACCAACACCATGGATTTCAGGTAAGAAGATTCGAGTACCAGTGGCTGAAACCAGTTTGATCTACAATATGCAATAAACAAGACTGGATGAAACCATGAGCGACGCATAACCGATTTTGTATCTCCGGATTTTATTGGAGAGATCATTAGACCTCTCCACAGTGTTGGATTTGGATGTCTGCGTATTTTGGAATGGATTACAATTTATATCGAGGAATTTTCATTGGGGACGGTAAAAAATGGGTACCACCATCTACGTGGTTATACGCATGCTCGGGTTTTTGTTTGTATATTAAAAAAAATGCGCAGTCATAACTTTCACTAACCTATAAGGAGTTTAAAAAGTATTTATAGAAAAAGTGGTTGAAATGAAAAAATAAGATAATTTGAATCGAGAATGTCGATATGTTAATTCAAATAGACATGATTATTTTATTTCGGACGCTCTCTGAACAAAATCCAATAATTATTTTATTCCGGGCGCTCCCTTAACAAATCGTCTCAGTTTCTTTTTTTAGATAGACATACTATAAATCATTGGTGCTGAATAGACTATCTAGGTCTATGATAATTCTCGACCCATTAATAGCTTCTTAATCAAATTATCATGCGAGTGAAAAGAAAACATCTACTATTTATCTATTAATATGTGCTTCCTGACTTGATTCTTATTAAATTCTTATTAAAAACGCGTCTCCCCAGCGGTGGATTAAGTTAATAAAAGTGATAGATTAGCAATTTTAAAGCCTGAAACGCAGTGGTGCAGTAGGTTATCCCGATGACTGTTGTGTTTCAAATTCACTTTTGTATGATCCAGCGTGGGTTCGAATCTGATCAGGGTATGTTCTGTTTGCTTATGTAATTATATAGATCTTATTCTACAGTTTCTGCCATGGCCTAAAATGGCTGTGTCCTTGTTGCATTATAAGAAATAATGTAATACTCATGATGTCATTTTTATCACATACATATTCATGGAGTAAAAGGATAAGACATAATAAAAACCTGTTGTACAGTTATTGTCATGATCAAGAATTCCTTTGTTACAGTTATCATTATAAAAATGGAGTTCATTAACATTCATGAATTCATATAGACATTCGTCCTGTATATAGAAGCCACCGCCTATGTATATTTAAAACAAGGATCCGGTTTAGAGGGGTTCTGTTGTACATTTTTTCGCAATAAGGAACTTTTCAGATCTAGTTTCACATGTATCTATTCGTTTACACCTTAAACTACATCTTAGGTATTTATCTACATTTGGATAATTTTACTGAATCTTCATATATTTTAGATATACTTTCATATATTAATGTATGCACCACCTTAATACCTTAGGACTTCATATGCACTTTGTGGTATTATCTACTCCAGCAGACGTTTAGTTCATAATGCTGACGTTACACTTCTGTTACTTTTGTGTACTAACCTGTCCATGTTGATCAAGAACTCCGACTGAGTTCTTTGCTGTATCTGCGGCATCTCTGTTGACTTCTCCTCCTTCGAAGAACTCAGCGGGCGTCAGGTAAAAGTTGTTGAATGAAACCCCATTGAAAGCCTTGGCCTTGTTCTTCTTGTCACCATTTCTGCCTCCATTCGTTACCTCACGAGAGTGTTTTCTGTCGTGCATAGTAAAATTGTATGGATTCCATGATGACAAAGGCGTCATCCATATTAGCTCTAATGGAATGGCATACGTATAGCGCCCTTCGTAGGTCTTACAAACTCTCTTGTGGAGCTTGTTGTCGTTATAACAATCGTATAATGAGCTTTTCACAATGTTAGGATTAGATGTTTTAGCTGTCCACATGTTGTCATCTGAGTATCCCCTTTTCCGTATACTCTGGCCCATGGCACCACGTTGTGTCACCTTGTACCATCTGTGATATCTAGCGGTGTTGAGAAGGGTGAGATTTTTTGTGTCTATTCTGTACTTTAGCAGATCGAAAGAATCGTCAGTTTGATATCCATGGTAGTTGTCCTTACCGGGAATTTCAGACATGATTTGATCTAGTTTGCCGTAGTTGTAACCTCTAGGAGTCAACCATGCATGACCCTCATCCTTTTTAAAACCGCCACCTCTATACGGGTTTATTGAAAACCTAGCTGCTCTTGAGGAAGCAAACTTTGAGAAATTCATTCTGTATTTCATTCGTGGTGCAAGGTCATCCACTAGATTTATGTAACTCAGGTCCAAGTGCGTATGGATTGGATGACACACAATTCTGTAATTCCACTGTGCAAATATTGGAACTCCGTCTTCGGTAACATTAACAATTGTTGTTGGGAGGAAAGAAAAGTTCTCGTTATTGTTCTTTCCGCCTGTGAATGCTGTATATCTTATTTTCTCTTGAAGATCAAACCAACTGGAAGCCTCAAGGTTGTGCCTGTCACTTTCGAATGGTTCTTTGAGTGTTTTCGTATCGGTAGTCCATCCACCTTCAAGGAAGCACATTACTGGTTTGAAATACGGTCTCCAATCTCTGATGTGAAGGTTCTGGTCGTGGAAGGCTCTAAAGTACTCTCTCATTTCAGCGACCTGTTCTTGAACTGTGTGCTTCTGTTCAACGGAACGAGGGACTGGAGGAAAGGGTATTTCCTCCAAAGCGTTATAGTCTTTGCTTTTTGTTGACGGCATCATCAGTTTGTAGTCATTGTGTCGTGTTCTAAATTCTACACCATTGAGAACAGCCACGAATTCCCCCATACCGACGGTCCTGTCATAATTTGCGTGCTCATGAATGGAAGCTACTCCTCCAGATGTGTATGTATTTGTGTAATATGGCCTGGTTCCTCCAGTAGTCACTCTGGTTTGCTTCAGACCGGAGTCCCCGTCTGAACGGACTCGTTCTTCCACAAAGAGCTGCTGCATAATCAGCTGGCGTGCGAGTTGTTTTATGGTTTCTTTTGAGGTCTTTTCTACAGTATCCAACCTCTGTTCTAGAGTTTTCATAAGCGCCATGTAATCATGGGGAGCTGACGTAGGATGTGCATTGTGAGTTGTAACACTTGCGGACTGAACCGACCAGATGGCACAAACGATAACAGCTAGGACAAGCATGGCTTACCTGAAATATGAATATCATTTTCTTTATAGACTTTTCACATTCATGAATTGTTTCATCCAATATATACTCGTGGTTGTGACAATAGAAATGGTATGTGTACAGAACAATAACCCCTGTATCTAGAAATGTACGAAGCATAATTGTTTGTTTCGGTAAAAATAGAGACATTTTTATGGTGACGTATTTCACTTAAACCTTGCCCTGTTGAATATTCATGTACGAAATAATTAATTATATAATTAACCCTTTCGCTGCCAAACTCTGTCGTCTGCTAACTTTGTCGTCTGCTACAAATTTTCATTCTTTTGATTTTCTTCATTTTTGTTTCAAAAACATAGTAACAGCAACAAACAGTTTGGATCCTGATAAGACGCCGAGTTACTCGGCGTCTCATCTGGATTCAAACTATTTGCATAGGTAATCACAGATTCGGCACTGGCAGCGAAAGGGTTAATATTTATAAGTTGAATTTCTATACTGCCATGTACACAGGACATTTCGGTATAGGTAAACATTGTAAAATTAAATCTATTATAATTTCATAAGCCAACAGAAAATACCTTGATCAGACGACTCCCACCGTCTAATTGACGTCTACTCTTTTTGCAAATATGGTACAGTAAAACTGCTCTAGACGGGTTTAGTATCAATGCTGGAATTTAACCCTTTCCCTGTTGCATTTTCATGTAAGAAATAATGACGTCACGAATATAAATAAGAATATTTTATAATGGCATATGAACATAGGACAGTTTGGCTCAGACAGAAGCTGTAGAATCAGATCTATATTAAATCATAAGCAAACAGAGCAGACCCTGATCAGATGCGCGAAAATGCGCTTACATAAGGGAAGGGGTTAAAACAGATAGCACATTAATGCCTAACGAAAATCTCCCTAAGGAAGGTCTGCATGACTCTCACTCTTCAAGCTGTCAGCTGCCTAAAAAGATATTTACTAAATATTCGGATTAGACAGGTTTTACGGGACCTCATCACAAAATAAAAATGATGCTTACTAGAAAAATCTTCAAAATCGAAAACAGCCGTTCTATGAAGTTTAATGAACAAACACGCAAGCAAGAACACAGCCTGATCAAACATCAAATGCACAGGTTTTAATTTTATGAGTAAAATATAGCAGAACGACAGAATGTAGAATAAGATAGGGAAAGAAATACAGAAAGAACGTAATTGAGAAGAAGGAAGGAAGAGAATTAAAATTGAGCATCGATTTATGTATCCGTTGGTCTATAGCTATTCCAGAGTCTATCAAATGGTCAAACAGCAAGTGTTAAGTGCTTGTGTGGCGGCCGTATAACGTCGCCCCGTACTTCATTCTCAGTGTTGTTATACCTTCTGATCCTTCGAAATCATGAATTTCAGTACTTCTTGTTCTGAAAATTGACTACCGCTTAAGCCGGTGCTAGGGGGCGTGAACAGTGTTGCACTTTCAATTACTGCTCATGAACAGACTCAATAAAACCGAGTCTGCAATATTTTCTCTTTTTGTATTGCAATTTTTGCTTTCGGGGGATCACCACCCTTCAGAATCTGTATGGGCTACACTGCAAACCTAATTGAACTGGAAAATAGTTCAGGAAAAAAAAAATTAATCTGAATAAAGGTAGTCATATCAATATAAAATTTATAAAGCTAGAATTTATTTGTGCAGTTTAATTTTTTATATCGTTTTATGTTTTAATAAATTGTTGGATTGCAGTAAAGATCGGGTTATTTGCTTCCTCAGAAAATATTAAAGAAAATTCTTTGTTAAAGTAAATAAATCACAGTTTAAAAAATAAAGTTGAACACTTATTCGTGTTACAGAAATAACAGAGTGTCCTGCCTAGGATGGTTATGAAATAAATCTCCATTTAACCCATTCCCTCATATTGACGCCGTTTTACGCCTCTGTAAAAGTCACTTTTTGAAACCATTGTTATAAAAAGAGAATAAGAGCAAATCTATTTATCAATATGGTTTTAAGACTACAGAATTCTATTTTTCCTTTTCTCTAGTAAATGCTACTTCATGGTAGATTAATTGAAGGAGGTAGGATCTAAAAATAGCCTATGAGGGAATCGGTTAATGTATTTTTCTTATACGTGATTGAATTACAGATAAACAGTTATCACCGATAAAATGATAATGAGGAACTTTTGTATTTAAAGAACCCGTCTATAGTGCTTGTTTGTTGGGTGTTTTTTTTAATTATTAAAAGTAGGTCTTTCTCAAAACTTTATATCCAAAGAATTCCATGAAGAATGAATAAGTATACAAAAATAATGTTTGGTCTCTGTCCATCAAATACTGATTAACCATTAGCTTGCTGAGCACATTATTTTTACAGAATTTTTCACCTACTGCATTTTCAAATTTCAAATAATAATCAATCCAAACTGTTTGCATAGGTATTCACTCATTCGCCCATAGCAGGCTGAAGGTTAATAAGTCACATGTATGTTCCAGGTCTGAATTACATGTAACCCTTTCCTCCGTAGATACACGTTATAACGCCTTTGCAAACATAGATGGTCCGGATTATACGACTCTTGTAGGAGCTCCTCTATTTGCTTAGGAAATAATATGCTTATAATATTATTCTACGATTTCTGCCATGGTAAATGATTCCTTTCTTCATATTGCCATTATAAAAAATCAGCTGATAAATAGCCATGATGGTTTCTAATATGAATACTCACAGTGTAAATTAAATATTTTACAGTTGTCAATCTAATACCTTCATTCCTATGCTAGTATTTGTCAATATATATTTTGGATAACATGGCAAAGGTCTACGTACCAAGGATCTTGGTTACTCCGACTTGTCCAGAGAATGTGCTGTTTGGGATAGTTGATCACGTTTTATACTGACCCATTGACCTAGGGTCACAAAGGACCTTTAAACCACTCGGAACGCCTCAGATATTTCTAACGAATTTCGAACCCCGACGGAATACGGCGAGTAGTTACGATTGCCTTTAATCTCCAGTTTGTGAATCGTAATGTTTCGTCTAACCCGACAAGCATTACCTATGCGAACTATGGAACGCCATTCTGTCATGCTATTTGCTAAATGCTAAATGCGAAATGCTTTTTGCCAATTGTGGAAATTGCTAGAGAAAGAACCGGAATGTTCCAAATAATAGATGTAAATGACAAATGCAAAATGCTTATTGCTAAATGCATGTTTGCACTACTAGCATTGAACAGCGACACGTTTAATTTAGTAGAGCAATAAGCAATAAGCTTTAATGTAAATAAGCATGCATTTAACAAATGTACAGTCACTTTAAAAGATGTCTGACCAGGGTCTGCTTTGCTTGTAGTAATATAGAGATCTAATATAATTCTACAGTTTCTTCCATGACCAAAAACAAATTCCTGTGTTTATATACCATAATAAGAATTCAGTTAATGTTTATTATTGCATATATGAATATTCATTTGTCAGTAGGTTAGGTCATCAGCAGTCAATCGTTTTTCTTCTGATACCACGTATAACTTGACCGTAGAAGTTGAATAACCGATTTGGAGTTATAAACGAAACTCAAAGCGGAAACAGCTACATCATATATCTTAACCCCTATCTCGCTATCCGCGATGAGACTTGCATAATTTGCAAACAGCTTGGATCAAGACGAGACGACGAATAACTCGCTGTCTCATCGGGACACAAACCTTTTGACAATCGGTCAATATTTTTTTCTTTGGCTTAAATCGAATCGAACATAGACTAGTAGAAATTCAACAAATCCAAATCTGAGAAGACAATTTGTTTTACAGGGGTAAAGATTTCACTGCCATAAGTGTAGCGAATCAGGAAATGACAATATTTTTTGAAAATAGATATAGATAAACAAATATAAACATAATACACAGGCCCGGATAAGACACGTTAATTAAAACATTTTCAAGAATACATGTAGTATGTAGTTCCTTTATTTCTCCACCGAGCACTATGTTGTGAACACTCTAAATAACGTCTCGAATTTCTGAAATTTCTTAATAGATCATTAGGGTCTGCTCTGTTGGTTTATGAAATGGTACAGATCTGAGTCTACAGTTTCTGCCATGGATGGATTCCTCTGTTTGCTTAGGCCATTTTAAAAAAACAACATCTAGTCTATCAATATTCATTTTAGGCATGTGATTGCTGAATACAAGGTGAAGGTCATGCAGAACGCCTTTGGAAACTTTCTGCATGTCTTTTACCCTGCACTAAGTTGCCGCGCTGTCCTACATGTGTACCCAGACAAGCAGATGTTACTTATCTGACGTTCAATTTATAACTATGTCCAATGATGTATCAAAGACTGATAACGTTACAATAAAAAAAAAATCCTTACTTAACGTAATTTTGTTGAGGCAAATTGTGCATGTCCGCCAGGAGCGTAGCTAGCGATACGCCCTTACGAATGTGTGTAAAATCAATCTTAAAGATGAAAATATTAGCATGGCCTATATGGGAAAACAGTTCGAGGGCTACGGGGGTAGACTTTGGTAAATACTCTGTCTTGCCATGTACGGCTTAAAGTCATTCCCACACACAGGCGCCTTTTGGCGCCTCTGTTTAGTCATCCTTTGAAACCATAGTGATAAATACCGCATTTGCTCCTATATGTGTTTATCACAATGGTTTCAATTCTAAATTTTTCGGGGTAAATTCATCTACGCTCCTGTCTATAGCGTTTTATTATGTTTCCCCCATTTATAGGGAAACATATTGTTTTTGCCAGAGGTGTATGTCCGTCCGGTGTCCGTCCATCCGTCTGTCACAAACTTGTGTCACGCGTATCTCTGACATCAGTAGGGCTAGAGTCACCAAACTTCACAGAAATGTTCACCTGCATCAGTTGTTGTGCACCTAGGATTTTTGAATTGTATCCCTTGTTAACTTTGGAGTTATTGTCCCTGATTACTATAAATTAGACAAACTTTGTGCCGCGCGTATCGCGCGCGCGTATCTCTGAAACAGCTAGGGCCAGAGTCACCAAACTTCACATGAATATTGACCAGTATGAGTTGTTGTGCACCTTTGAATTGTCTCACCTGATAATTGTTGAGTCATTACCCCTGATTTGATAACTTAAAAATAGACAAACTTTGTGTCACGCGTACAGACATTAGACATTACACTTGTGTATTGGAAAGAGGATGAAGGGGGGAACATCTGTTCTTGTGACAAAAACAAACATCTAGTGTTACCTGTCATATTCTTCTCTGCTCATACATTTTAACCTTATTTCTTCACTTATAAACTATAGACAGAATTTATATGACCTTAAGATATTGCTCTAGAGCTATTACGAGTAGTTCAAAGGTCATTTGCCATGAGTTTATCTTAAATTGGATAATTTAACATTTACAAATCGACTACTTATATCCTAAACCCTTTACTTCACAGGGGCGCCTTTTGATACCTTTGCAAACAGAGTAGGCATAGATCAGACGCGCCATAACAATTACAGTAACATAGCAGGTGTGTTGATGTGCAAGAGGAGAGTAGGTTACTGTGACCGGGACCCGGTTTCACGAACGAGCTTAAGTTTAAGCTTGTTAAAACGCTCAACTTGTTTTGCATATAGAAACTCGTAAATTTTCAGCAATCCTTAATACAGTGTATATATCGATAGTGTTTGGATCCATATCCACCTGTGTCCTTAAATACGATAATTGATACATTTCACAGGAAAATGGTGTTTTGAAACAAGAAATGTACATGAGCAATTACTCAGTAACGTTGAGTGGGCTCAACTCAATAGTCATCACTACTGATTTAAAATGAGGATTATTATACAAATCCCCATCAAAATATTTATATAACAAGACATAGACTGATACTTGAAAAGAAATATATATATATATAGTCACGTCTAGCAATTACAAGATTTTCAAATAATAGTCTAAGTTGGGTTATTACTTGAGCTTGTTCGTGGAACCGCGACCAGACCGTTGACAAACTACTACACGTTTTGTAAGCTCATCTAGAAGGACAGAAATCAGAAATCTCCCTCTTAGGAACAACTGGTCAACTATCAAAATAATCTTAGAAATGTCTCTTGATTGAGCATCTGTCAAATCCCTTAAAAGTATGCGCATACAATAAAACAACCGCAGAGGGCTGTGCTACTGTTCCATCTACTTGTGGCTATACATTTCAAAACAAACACCAGATAGTGCCAGTTTGGCTGTGAAGTAGTCCTTGGTCAATCATCTATGCATTCCTTAAACTTATAAAACATGGCCGTCATGGAGTGCCTAATTTCTGCAAAACCTCTTTATAACAGTCATCAAGAGGTTTAACCCTTCGCTTGCTATTCGCGTCAATATACGTACCTGTAAATAGTGAAGACCCAGATGAGACAGCTCCTGCAGGAGCTGTCTCATCAGGGTCTGCACTATTTACAAGTTGATTGTGCAACAAGTGCACTCCACAGCAGTGATTTCACAGCGAAATACTTGTACGCAGTGAAGATATATGTAATTATACAACAGGGCATGGGTAAAGAAGGAGAAATGTATTTTAAAATTCAGCAAGTGAAGGGTTAATCCTCTGAATACAGGACACAGATCAGGGGTCTCCTCTGTTTGTCATTTCAAAATCCTCTAGAAAGTTTAAAATTCTTTCGTACTGAGTGAACCCTATAGTAAAAAACTGATCGACATTTCACTCTGAAAATTCAGCGTTGAAAGGGTTAATTCTGGGTCTTATAGACAGATGGCTGTGTTATACAGGACGAGGTGTGTGCAGAGGAGTTCTGGGTCTTATAGACAGATGGCTGTGTTATACAGGACGAGGTGTGTGCAGAGGAGTTCTGGGTCTTATAGACAGATGGCTGTGTTATACAGGACGAAATGTGTGCATAGGAGTTTATACGGTAGTCTAGAACCTGTCTTAAGCGGTCATTAATTTACTGAACATAGGAGTCTTAAAGAGCAGGTTGTTTCTTAATACAGGGCAAAAGTAATGCAAAAAGCTCCTACAGGAGCTTTTTGCATTACTTTTGACCTAAATGTACCTAGTTATAGTCTACTTTCAGTCCAAATGACCGCTCATCCGACTGTGCATTTACTCCCCTGATCATTGAGCCATTCACCTACAATATTGAGCAAGTTGCTAATATATGGCGCAATTATACAGCGACAGTACCGGCTAGTGACCCTCACATATACCCATTTTAACCCCTGTGTGGAAAGGAAGCAACCTCGTGCGGGTGGGAGACATTGAAAAGCGTCTCTGAAATGTCCGGGAGGGACCAGGATTTGAACCCTGGACCTCCGGATTGGTAGTCAAGCGCGTTACCATTAGACCGCCGCACCACCACCACCTGCATTACGCTACCATCTACCTTATAGGCCCATAAGTATACGTCTTTGTTGATGGTGGCTTCATACATGTTCTACTTTAATGCATTATTGTTACTCTGTATCATTTAATACATCATGTGTATTCGTTATGCGTTGGATATAGGACCGATTCAATTGTATAGTGTGAAACATCCAAAATTCTTCTTATAAACTATCCGTTAGATTTCAAATAAAATATTTTCTCTCAGTTGGTCACCTATCGATTTCCACATACTGCTATGTCTTAACCCTTTTCATGCTGAGAGCAACCGGACTCTGATCACCTGTTGCGTCACCTGTTGTAGCCCGGTGGCACTTAAAGATCGACTCTTCATCGTCCATCCCGTTGTCTGTCTGCCACGTTTGTCTGTCTATCTGCCTATCAAGTTTGCAGCTTTTAGAAGCTGGCACACGTGTTCCTTTGAACACACTTGTTTTTATCCCATTGGCCGTGCTCTTAGACTTATAAAATTTACTAGAAACAAAAGATTGGAAACGCTGAAACTGAAAACTTTATTAACCCTTTCCACCATGAATGTTTATTTAAGAAATAGTGACATCATGCATATTAATCAGCTCATACATTATTTTAAAATGGTGTATGAATACTGATTTTAGGCGTGCAGAAAACTGTAGAATCAGACCTATATAATCTATTCAGCAAATATAGCAGACCCTGATCAAGCGGCTCTTATAGGAGCTGTTTGATCTGTGTGTACTAGTTTGCAAAGATGTGAAAAAAGTGTTTATATAAGGGAAAGGGTTAATAGAATTTTGGAACAGATTGAATTAATTTTAAAGCAACAATTGATTATTTATCGCGATCATGATTATCTACTTGTTTAATCTAACTACAAACAAAGAATATTACAATTTTAAAATACATATAGAATTAAAACCATTATTTTAAGCGACTAGAAACTTACGTTAACCATCTGCTGGCATTCCAATATACATATAATGTCATATTGCGTCTTTCCAATTCCATCAGTAGTGTACTTTCAAATGTACTCCAGTTTTACAGTCCAACACTCGCGTTCAGAACTATTGTATGTTTGAAGGAAAATACAAATTGGCACACATGTACATAAATGGACACGCATGTACACTGTAAAAAATTCCCGTAAAATTTTACGGTCAAAGTCCCGGCAGCTGGTTGCCGGGCATTGCACCGTAATGTAACGGTCTTGACCGTAAAATTTTTCAACGGTCAGGTCCGTAACTTTACGGTGTTATGCCAGGCAACCAGCTGCCGGGACTTTGACCGTAATATTTGCAAGGACCGTAAATATAAAATTTCTTGCTATTTGGTTTACAGATAAAATATTGGTTAAACAGTCCTTTTCTAGGTTTAAAACATCAATGATAAGACCCAAAGCATTATTATCTGATTGATATCTATGAACTCGGATTTGCATGAAGAATTTTTTTTTTAATAATCTATACAGAAGAGGATTTTCTTTAAAGACTATATATAACATTGCAAATATAAAATTGTTTATTGATAAAAAGAAAACATTGACTCTTAACCTCATATAGATACACCATTCACACCATTTGCAATCAGTGTAGACCCAGATTAGAATGCTCATACATGTAGCTAACTGATAAAGAACTGTACTGTTTGCCTTTAACCCTTTCTTCTATGAATATTCATGTAAGAAATAACGGCATCATGAATATTTATGAAATTGATTAGTTATAATAGCACATGAACACTGGAAGTTTTGGCCATGGCAGAAAGTGTAGAATCATTTACTACATAATAAGCAAACAGATCAGACCCTGATCAGAGGGTTCCTATAGGAGCCGTCTGATCTGGGTCTACTCTCTTTGCAAAGGCGTATAGAAAGGCGTATTTATGGAGAAAAGGATTGATAAATAATCCACTTTATATAAAACAAAACTTGCATACCAATCAAAATATTTATATACATTGTATATGGATTCTTATTTCTACCAGTAAATTTTTCAATTTCAATTTCAAAGTTTTCAAATCATTATGGAAAATACAGTATTTGCTCCTCTGGAACAAATGCTCCATTTTTCATTTTTTCAATTATCACATAAAAACATTAACATATGTGTCAAAATGTGCCTCTATATAATCAGGTAACCGTAATGGGTTTATATTCAATATACATCTAGGCCAAGTCATGAGAAAAATGGTTAAACAAATTAGCATTGAGGAAGGAATGGAGCACTTTGACAATTAGATATCAAACAACCAAATTATGAATGTAATTTATCATTTCATGTTACATTTTGATATAAAAATTTGAAGTATTGTAAAGGAAAAGTTTTAGCCAGTGAATATCAAACAGTGTAGATTCTGATTAGAAGCAGAATCAGTTGCAATATCTGGTCAAGTTCCACACCATTTGTATATATTCAAAGTGCATGCCCCTTGCCATAATGAGTTCCAACTTTTACACCTGTAACATAATGCATCTATTTATACAGCATAAACCCGAACAGTTGAGCCAGGTCATCGGAAAATCAGACTAATTACTTTGCTGAACAAGTCATGGGAGCAATGAAAGCAATGTCATAGTCTCCTACCAGTTGAACACTTTGTCATAGTTTCATGCTGAGCACTCATACAAGAATATGTACATCATACATATTGCAATTACTGTCCCATAATATTCATCAATGATTACATCCCTTTCCACATCATGGACCAGTTTTTAAGTACTCATTACATTTGCAAACAGTGTAGACCCAGATCAAAGGGACTTTAGAAGCCCTCTTATAAGTGTCTGCACTGCATATTTCTAATTTAAATCACAACATCATCCACAACATGAGTTCATCACTTTTTCACAGCATATGCATTTTTAACATATCTTCTGGAACAAACAGTAAATGTACTGATGAAAAGGAGCATATAGTAGAATAAAGGAATATTTCAGTTTTTGAAGATTTGAAACTATTGTGATAAATAGAGCATTTGATTCTTTGGAGCAAAAGCTCTATTTATCACAATGGCTTCAAAAGATGACTAACATATGCGCCAAAAGGTGTCAATATCTGGGAATTTGTTAACCATTGTTTGAACTTGGATTTTCATGTATTTACTTCATCTCAAAAAAAAAAATCTTTGCTGTATCATCTTCCGTATGCAAACAGTACAGACCCTGAGTATAAATATCCTATAGAAGCTTTCTGATCTTGATATGTACACTGTTTACATGTAAAGGGCTTGAAAAGGTATATCTATGAGGTAACAGGATAAAAGTTGCTCTACATTATAGCAATCAAACGTCTGTGTCATAATAATCATGAATAATACATACAAAAGCTGTCCATTAGACAGTGAATTTACATACTGTGGAAAAAAGTAATTGTGGAAAATAGTACGCAACTAAAACTTGCCACTTGAAAAAAGTTTGATAAGAACCACTTTATGCCACATGCCACATTCAATACTTTGTTAATTTTATGAAAGCATTTAGCAGACCAACATTCCTGTGTCTTCAGTAAATCTGGGATGAAACAAATTGTCCTCTGCAGCAACAGCCTGTGAACATTTCTGCAATTTTTTCAAGATACTCAATACATTCAGCTTCTCATGCAGACAAGATCCAGATAAGAAGCTAATTTTGATTCGCCTGTAAACAGGTTAAATGTCAAGCTGCAGAGTCTTCTCATGTGACTCTACCAGAATAATAGAGTGGTACTTAGCAACTTTCAGTAGCATATTTAAAAGTGCAAAATATACAAAATGTTTTTTGGTAACTAGTTAGTATAACAATTACAACTTTATTCATTTCTTTTAACCCATTCCCTCATATTAGCCTATGTAAATGTCATTTTTTTAAACCATTGTGATAAATAGAGCATTTTCTCCTAAGGAACAAATGCTCTATTTATCACTATGATTTCAACACTACACAATTCTATTTGTTTCTTTTTCTCTATTAAATGTTCCTTTTCGGTAGATTTATTCAAAGAGGTTGAATCTAAAAAATAGACTATGAGGGAAACCCGAAATGGGTTAGTATTTAATCTTAAACTCTAACAAACATGCATATGCCTGAATCAGACCACTGAGTTAAGACTACAGATTTGTATAAATGTCTATGTCATGCATAGAATGTACTGGTCAGTAAAATAGACTTAAGTTACATGAAGCCCCTCCAACCTCTTCAATAAAAAACTAAGGTGCTTTCGTGAGATCTTGTTTCTGTTTCTAGGGTTTAAAAACAACAAAATAAGGCATACAGTGCATATGCATGCATCAACAGTTAAAGTTAAGCTGAGAATAGAATATTTATTTCCCAACTCAAATTTTACAGCTAGTCTGACTAAACAATAATAAAAAAAATCAAAATGTCAAATGTTTCACAAAGAACTTGCAGCACCGAAAGTCAGTATCTTGTACGTAAGTGAGTTCACTTTCATATGCAAAGTAACTTGTCTCCACAAATATCTCAATTGCATGAAGCTTAATCAGGCTGTCCGATCCACTGGTAGTATAAGTGTAAGAATGTTTGCATTCACCACTGATGTCCTCCTCCTAGCCTTGATTGATTCCCACAAGCTTCTGAAGTTAAGAAACAAAGAAGAAAGCTTTAGGCGTTCCAGATCTGATTCAAAGAAAAAGATTTTCAAAACTTTCACTAAATGTTTCTATATACATGTTTAAAAGGCACCACCCAGGGCGAGGCCAATTTTCACCCAAGGGGCATATACGTAATTCATATAACTTGTGTAAAGAATCAGATGATGTTATGTGCAAAATATTAACTTTAGGCCTTCCAGAAATTTTTCAAAGTTCTCATTATAAGTTTGTATACAAATCAAGGCATCTCGGGGGCATGGTCAATATTGACCCACAACAGTATAATTTGTATAAAGTCGTCGAGGATCTGAAGTTGATACTACATGTGTGTGCCAAATACGAGTATTGAAGCTGAGAACCTTCCAGTTTCAAAGGAGAAGATTTTCAAAGTTCTCACTTTAAGTTTATATCTAGAAAACAAGACATCAATTAATGGGGTGTGGCAAATTAAGACCCCAGGGATATAATTTATACAACTTTTGTAGAGGACCTACAGATGATGTTATGTGCCAAGGATGAAAGCTGAGAGCCCTGTACATTCACAGGGGAAGATGTTTTAAGATTCAAATTGTGACGCACGACACACGTCGACAAATATAAGGCAATCACATAAGCTCACAATGAGTACTTTGTGCTCTGGTGAGCTAAAACTATTTTAAATAAAAGGTTTATTAACTTTTGTTTCAACTTCCAGCATTAGCAACCATTATATCAGGTACTAACAGCAAACTGCTATGACTATGTAACATCAAGCTTGCAGTAAAACTAGGCGCTGCCTTCTGCAACAGTCAAACTCATGCCTTTAACCTTTTACTCCATAAGTACGCTTTCTATGCCTTTGCAAAGAATAAGTAGACCCAGATCAAAGGGTTCCTATTGGAGCCATCTAATCAGGGTCTGCTCTGTTTGCATATGATATAATAAAGATATGATTCTATACTTTCCGTCTAAACTAGAATTTTCTGTGTTTATGTGCTATTATAACACATTAATCTAATAAATATTCATGATGTCATTATTTCTTATAAATTTATGAATATTCATGCAGGAAAGGGTAAATTACAGCTGGGCTAGGCAATACTGGTGTACAATGTTTTGCATCTGATCAAGATCAAATGTATGCCGCTCAAATGTGTCCTCAAGGCTGTATTTGAATTTTAACATTGAGTATGTTATAGGCGAATACCTTTTGGAAATAGCTTAGATCCAGATTATGATACATGTATATAAATGCAGAGTACAGCATGAACCAGTTGTATGTACAGGTATATCTAAGTTAACTATGCAGTATGCACTCCTGTATCAAAAATTCTTTTTCCTGAAGAAGTATCAACTCATTCCCTTTTGACGCATACATGTAAAAGTCACTTTTTGAAACCATGGTGATAAATAGAGCATTTGCTACAAAGGAGCAAATGCTCTTTTTTTATCACAATAGTTTCAAATGTACAGAACTTTTAAATTTTGCTCTTTCTAGTAGATGGACCTTTTCAGTAGATAATGTTCATAGAGATTGAGTATAAAAAGAGCCTATGAGGTAAATTAATGGGTTAACTTAAATGTGAATGGATGATGTGTATATCTCTGTATGAACCCCAATGTGGCAGCTACCTTGTCTAGGTACTGTATAATACACAATGAACAGTAAGGAAACAGCTTCCAGGCAACTGGAGGAACACACAATAACTTCTCCATCCACCATTTAACCAAAGCCCCTAGCAGTCAGATGGGTTTCTCCTGGAAATAAACAATATTATGGTTTTCTCTACATCACTAATATATTTCCATGAAACTTGGACCATTAGTCTTGGCTGTGTTCGAATATTTTCTGAGCTCTAACAGAAATCTGTTTCAGTCAGCTGAAAATATCCTAACTTTGTGTGAATTTCATATTTAGCAGAGACTCCAAGTTTCACAAAATTTCATGCATGATAGTGTAAACCTCACCATAAAATCTAAGATTTAAAAGTGTTTTGACCAAGTTGAAAAAAATACCCTTCATGTCCTCTAAAGATGGTATTGCTGCAGTAAGACCATTTTTGGCTTTGCCTTGAGATTTAAGAAATCTTCAAATCTAAATCACTCCCAATTTTAAATTTGGATCCTCAGCCTTTACCCAACTTCAAAAGTTCATGCCTGTCCAAACCTGCATCTGATTTATATAAATCTCATCCATTTAATATAATATTGGCCGAAGTAACTTTAATTACAGTAAACCTTGTGTCAAACAGCATAGATCCTGATGAGAAGTCTCATACTGAGTAACTGATTCAGGTTCTATACATACTCTTCTTCAAGACACTATGGAATGTTTAACAAAACATGTATTTTATAAATATATGCTAATTAGGCTTATCCCATAAGGCCATAACTCATAGGTTATTTTTAGACCCAACCTTGTTGAACAAATACACTGTAAAGGAGCAATTACTGGAAAAAAGAAATCTTAGAACTGTGTATATTTGAAACCATAGTGATAACAGAGCATTTGATCCATAGGAATAGGAGCAAATGCACTTTTTATTACAATCATCAATGGTTTCAAAAAGTTATACTTTTACAGAGGTGTCAAAAGGCGTCAATATGGGGGAATGGGTTAAGTTACGATACTTGTTTTCCATCTTAGGAAATAACAAATCAGTATAATGTAGGGATGTTAACGGTTAATCGGTTAACCGGTTAACCGTTATAACCACGAATAACCGGTTACACTTTTCCTTCAAAAGGTTAACCTGGAGAAAAAAAGTTGGGTCATAATGTTCGCTGCATTTGCTCCGGTAGTAGCGGACGACACCGCTCGATTTACTGCCTTGACATATGGTCGAATTAACACGCCTCGGGCGTGTATACCTCGTCTGCTGTGTTTGCCATGGAACCGTGACAGTGATTGGGACAATTGACTAGGTCGCCAATTAAATGGTGTTATTGTTGTGATGATAAGTACCATATTGTTAGGGGAGTTTGGGTAATTTAGTTGTAACTTCACACACTCCGATCAATTAATTTTAAAAGCGTTTTATCAATTACATGTGAAAAATGTGTTGAAAACAAAACTCGTAACGATGTGTTAACGCTTTTGTAATCAAGACGATCTTGTTTAGAAATCAGTGTTGTTCCATATCAGTTAGGCCTATAGTAACATATAGTAATATAACAGAGATCGAGGTTCACACATGAAAATTAAAAAAAAAACCACGGTGTACACACTGAAAAGAATCTGGTCAGGGTGTATACTGTGTCATTTTTCATCTTTGATGCAGTGTTTGTAGAAGCATTTTTTTCTCTTGACGATGAATCATATGGATCCATATGGATACAGTACCTGAAATTAATATATTGACAATTTTATCGGTTCAGCAGCGAAACGGTTTGGATCCAGATGAGACGCTAATGCCAACTCGGGGTATCATCTCGATCCAAATCACTTGCAAAATGAATAACAAAGTTTAATTCGGTGTGGTTCCGATTCGATTGTCAATTTGATTAATTTCCGTATTGTACCATTCACAAGCAGGTTACATAACTAACGTTCCGAATTGTCGTCTGCTACATTCTGCACCTGCTAGCGTGGCGAAAATGTCATGTGCTGAAAAAATCTTCTTGAACTTCGTCTGTCTGGCTTTATTCGGACCTGGTGATTATCAAATCTATGATGTATGCATATTCTTTGTCAATCTTTAACACACGAATTTCAGCGTGCATGTGGAAAATGTAGAACTTCAGAACTGGAACACGTTCCTTAAAATTCAGTATTGAGTCAGATATACAATGTAAAGCCTAATAGAACACCTCCCAATATTTTGTACACTTATGTGTAATCGATGTCAGTATACATAATTTTAATGATTTTCAAAGTAGTCTGGATCCATAGACTGGATCCAGAACGGACGCAGTCTGATCCGAATTCAAGGTATTCAACACTGGTCATGAGATTCTTCAAAGAACTGATGCCTTTCATTCACGTTTTGAACAAACATCGGATATACACATTCTTGTCGACATGGCAATGGTATTTTATGTCAGGTTAACCGGTTCGGTTAACCGGTTTTTACTTACGATTAACCGGTTACAGTTTCAGTAACCGTTAACATCCCTAGTATAATGTGTTGATTCCATTTGAAAATAGCATTTTCAAATGTTGTTCTTCTTCATTATATAACAGACCCTCACATTTACAGGTGTTGGTCTCACAAGTAATCATGCAGTTGGGTTCTTATCTATATCAAGCCCCACAATTAATTTAATAGCCTAATTTAAATAAGATTTAGACTGATTGTTTCAATAACAAGAACATGGCATACAGTGTATGAATGCCAACACCTGCCCCCCCCCCCCCCCCCCCCCCCCCCCCCCCCCCCCGATTAACCCTTTTTAAGTTCATACATACCAAGCATGGCAAGCTTTGGCCAAGATGCTCTGTTCACATGTTGTATCTCACCATTAGAAGCCATATCCTATAAGAAAAACAGCAGATTTTAAACATATCGCATGAGCAGCGGATTTTACCCTTTTGGCACAAAACTGTTTTAAATTAACAGTGTAGACCCTGATGAGAGAGCTCCTATTATTTATTACCACACACTATATTATATATTCATATAAAGAGAAGCAGTATGAGCTTATTCAACGGGTTTACACAGAATTACTTATCTTTTTATCATAATTGATTTGTTTCAAAGTTTCCACAAAAGTGTGCAGCAGATGTGTTTGTGAAACACTATGCCCCCCCCCCCCCCCCCCCCCGCCCGATCTTTGATCCTGAAGCACAGGGGACCATTTCGTGGGTCTAGATGCTGGGTCCGAATTTAGGCTAAAAACTTACTGGCATTATTTTGCCAGTTGCAAAAAAATAAACTGGCAAAATCAAATTTCAACTCGCATTTTCAATATTACTATGCATTATTTATAATTCTTTTCTTAAAAGTTGCACTGGCAAAAAATAGCAAGTACCAAATTTTAGTACTTGTAATTTTGAAATTTTACTTGCATTTTGCCAGTATGCCAGTTTAAATTCGGACCCTGACTGATGGTCAAAAAAATTGATTGGGTCGATTTAGTGTTATATCATATATAAGGGGTCAAACTACCCATTCGCAAATTTCATGACCGATTCGAAATAACGCACGGATTTGGACAGCCAAGATGGAATAACCACTAATGTTTGGTACTAACGTGAAGCGTGGACCTTGTACTTTTCAAATA
Source organism: Azorinus chamasolen (assembly GCA_963576725.1). Lineage (NCBI taxonomy): Eukaryota > Metazoa > Mollusca > Bivalvia > Cardiida > Solecurtidae > Azorinus > Azorinus chamasolen. Next base: position 7,492,067 of record OY755251.1, on the reverse strand, counting down.
ATATAACTTTTGATACATTCCGACGAAGTCGTAGCCAGTGCCGACGTGAAATTTTCGTACGAAATATTAGTGGTTATTTTATCTTGGTAGCCCAAAACTGGGCATTATTTAGAATCGGTCGTGAAATTTGCGAATGGGTAGTTAGACCCCTTGTATATAATAGAACACTAAATTGACCCAATCATATTTTTTTTTACTTTTTACACTATCTAGACCCCAAAATGGCCCCCTGTGCCCTGAAGGATGACCTTGACCTATGTCCAATGGACCAGGGAGTTGAACGCGACACATCATGTTTGTGTGGTGAACATTTGTGCCAGTTTTTTTTTTTTTAAAATCCATTCACAGATAAAAAAGTTACAGAAGGGACACAGAATTTGGGATGGACGGATGGAAGGACAGACAGAAGGACGGACAATGTGATTACTATTTGCGTTCGGTGGCATAAAAACAAAAACAAATAAATAAAACAAAACTTACATCTACTACAAACATCAGATTTGTCATCTCCTCCCCAAGCACTGGTGTATGGAAATTGTATTTCCTTGCAGTATGCCGTGGTACTTGTCTTTTTCAGTCTGTATCAGTTCAAGGAACTGACTCATTCCAGTTTTGACTTGAAGTATTTCAACAGAATTGGGCCGTTCTGCATTTTCAATGTTTGCAAATAATATCTAGTCCAATTAACTTTTCACAGTAATTCTGCTGTTTCAATAACACACTGGCTTGAGCAGTAAGGAGGACAGGCAACTTGGCAATAATACCATTTTCCCGACACAGGACCTGAGAAGTCCATAGAAAGATCTTATTTTAACATTCACCTTCTCCGTGTCTCCATGAAAGAAACCGAAAATACCGCATCAATGATCATTCAACGTGTTCAAGTTGCGGGAACAAGACTGGATGGGTGGGGTATCATCAGTTTGGTTTCAACTTTTGCACTTTTTCCCATGATTATCAACATTTGTTCGAATCAGAATGGAATGTATACCAGCAAAATATCAGTTTATACCTTCATAATACTTTTAGCAAACGAAAAATGATCAAATAATTAAAAATAAGTTCTTTTTTGTAATTTTACCAAACGTTATTTTCCCTCGTGATATACTTTTAACGTCCCAGAATCCATTGCGGTAACGGTCTAAAACCCGTGCTTGGTTTACGGCATCGGTTCCGTAGGAAAAACAACGGGATGTCCTGTAAAAGCTACGGGGAATTTTTACAGTGTACACAAACTGGCACGCAAATGCTGAAACTGATGGAGTTGAAATAGTATGTAATTATGCCACTAATTTAAGAGCTTGACATGCCAAACATACAAACAATAACTTTATTTTACCACAGGTGCACATGGTAGAACATGAGGGTGATATATCAAATAAGTTGTATAATATAGCTAATATACCCGTATATTAGCCCTTAAACTGCTGTTAAAAAATAGTGTCTGCTCAAATCTGTATCTGGTGCAAGTTTACCTACTACTTAAAACTCTGTTTCATCAGGATCCAAACTGTTTGTAAATGCGAGTCGGGCTGTGGACAATGGGATAAGGGTTAAAAATAAATTACACCATAATTATATATTTCACCAGTCAATAACGCGCATTTTATTCAACAATATAACAGCCTTAGGATAT